>JAHWFP010187042.1:13813-28435 GCA_023313725.1 Lithobius niger | reverse complement strand
AAAAAAAAGGACGAATGGCACGACCAAAAGTTAGCATGACGGTAGCAGATTTCTGGATGAAAGCTCGCAACGAGTGTACGATCAAAAGACAGCTCAGCAGGCAAGTTGACATCGTGGACTTCTTCCTAGCGTGACAACAAAAATTAGTCCTCCTAGATGTATTACAAGCCTCACACCAAGCGAATTTGCAACTCCCTACTGGTGGGACGTGATCTCCTTCAAGTAGGTCATTGGATGGTTTATTATTAATGGTTGCCGTGGCAGGTTGAGATATAGAGCGAACTATAACTGAAAGTAAATAAATCAATTACAGTCGAAAGCAAATAAATTATCTTAATTAAATGGAATACAATAATTACAACTGTACGAGTTTTATAAAAATAAAATGGTGCTGTTCATAGTATACATCAATAAGATGTTTCTACCATTTAATTTTGTTCAAATTTGTTTAGTTTAAGTGGTTAATGTGGCTTGGAACAAGTTCTTCTAAATGACTTAAGTAAATCAGAATAATTAGTAAACTAATTATTGGGTATACGTGTCAGTAGAATATATTTCTCAATCTTCAGTCTTAATTAAAACCACACCTTGACTTTTCCTCTCGTGTATTCACACTAATATCTACCTAACTAGAATTATGTCATGTTAGTCCTTTTGCTGACAAACAGGGCATATATTACATTTCAAGAAACACAGTGGCCCAATCCTTGTTGAAGAAGTAGAGTCAAGGAAGGAACAAGCATTAGAACTCCAAGGTAATTTCTCTAACAATGTATGGGAACATCCATACAACAAAATATAAGTAAAAGGTCATACGGTTGGGAACATTATCATGCTTGTAAGATGAAGTTCGGCATCCAGAATGCTGCATCCTGACAAACGTTCAATCTAGAAAACTAGTGGTTCAGTGGAAATACATTGGTTGACATTCATAAAAAAATACTCACAGCCAAATAGGCAGCATCAAAACTGTTCAAGCTGTAACTTGTGAATTTTTGGCTACATTTTGTAGTTGTCTTCTTCATTCCTCAGGCTACAGCCGAACAGACTTGCACCTTCACTCTTCCACACTCCACCATTCCAATGGAATTTTTGGTTGTTAGCATTCAAACTTCCATCTGCTTCAACAACAACAAGTGAGTTGACTCGAGCCTAACTGTGAAGTAAAGGGAAGTTTGAATGTTGACAACCAAAAAACAGTTGGACAGGAGTATGAAGGAATGACAGTGGAAGTCTCTTAAGCTATAGTCTGAAGAAGCAACTAGACAACGTTACCGAAAAATTTGCAAGTTTTTGCTAAAAGCTTGAACAATTTTGGCGCTGCAAATTTGACCGAGAATTCTGACAAACGTTAAGAATTGTGTTCTTTTAAATTGTATAACCAATTACAAAACACTCCAGTGTTTGTTTGCATGATGCTTTATTGAATAGGATACACAAAAATTGACTTGCTTATGAAATATGGCATGAATATTATTAACTTTAAATGGAATACAATAATTACAATCGGGTGAGTTTTATAAAAATAAAATGATGCTGTACATAGTATATATTAATGTAATATTTTTATCATTTCATTTTGTTCCAATTTTTTTTTAGTTTAAGTGGTTAATGTGGCTTGGAACAAGTTCTTCTAAACGACTTAAGTAAATCAGAATAATTAGTTAACTAATTATTGGGTATACGTGTCAGTACAATATATTTCTCAATCTTAACTCTTAATTAAAACCACACCTTGACTTTTCCTCTCGTGTATTCACACTAATATCTACTTAACTAGGGTTGATTACGTGAATGTCATTACTTTTCAGTACCTACGGTTTTACCAATTCTCTTCAAACCATCAATGGATTAAATAGTAAACAGATCTGACATTAACAATTTGTAATAGAATTCAAGTACTGTTTGGGTCCTCACAAATAAGACAATTCCACAAAGACAACTCCCATCATGGTGTACGGGCATTAAAGTGACAATTTAAGTAGTTCCTATAAACATACAGGAAGCAATTAATGAGTTTCTGCTGACCTCATTCAATATCAGTGATAAGCAAATCAAACCAACGATAATTCCAAGTGTTTCCCAATATTCAACTTAAAACAAATATGTATCAAGAAGATTTTGCACATAGTTTTTGCCTTTAAAGTTAAGAATTCATTTGTGCCAGACACTACGTCGAAAAAGATACAAAAAATCTCCGATAAATCTCTACCTACAATACTCGCAAAGATACCAAATTATACAAGTTATTTTCCAGGCAACTGGTCAAGAAAGGCTTCAGATAAACCACTTAGGCTACGCCTCAAAGGAAAAAGACAGGTGGCGATAAGAAACCGAAAGTTTTTCAACCATGTGTGTATGTTTGACATGTATTGACCTTGGCAATTTGAATCTTAAAACCCCTCAAAGTAGGCACCAGAACAACAAGAGAAAGCAGATCATTTCGGATCCCCTCAACCGTTTTTGTATTTGCAGCAGTCAAGCTTAACAAGATCAACAAGCAGCTTGAGTGGATGACCGCTAGTCTTGCTGCTGCTCTTAATTTGTAAGCATCACTTTTGACTGTGCCACGTAAAATAAGAATAGGTACGATAGCATTAAGTCGTGCTTCAGCCGTCGAAGTTCAGGAGTTTTTAAATTACAAAATATCAAATGTTCCCTATAGGATTTGCCGTAAAATCCATGTAAAAATGCAATTTTCTCCTCAAATAACTTTAAACTTCCTTTATTCACTGTGCTGACCATACGTTCCCAACTGCATTGTTTTACTGTATTTGCTTAAACCAAACTTATAATTGCTAACACCAAACCACATTAAGGAACACATTAGTTCTTATGATTATATTATGTAGGAATCCTCTAGAAATCGCACTAGGAAACCATTGTTATTTGAATTGTAGATAGGGTAAGGACTTGGGATTTTTATAATTAAAAATGGTTATCTTTTTTGTTCCAACCAGAGTGCCTTTCAGTTGTTCATTTTGAAACACAATAACAAAATAACATACAACCATGTCTTCATTTACGTGAATATTAATGGTTATGGAGAAAGTTAACTGATAAATAGCAATTAGAAACTTACGAGACAATGTAAAAGCAGAAAAATTCTAATAACGGGCGGGTCAAACTCAGAAATTTGTATCAGTGAATCTCCGGTCTTACCAGGGGTTGAGAAAAAAAAGAGCGACGTTCAAAACATACGATTTGATTGTTTGCACGCGTGGAAATCGCTCCTTTGTTCGTTCAATCCACGCATCTCCGTGCTTCTAAGACACGAATGTTTGACATCCTTTTAAAACCAGATTTACGGGTCCGATTTTTCTATGCATCAAGTCAGTTCATACAAAACTTCAAGGTCTATATATGGTACGTTGAAAAATACGTCGTTCTTTTAAGTTACGTTTTTGTGTACATCCTTTTCAAGATCATCTTATTACGTAACTAATAGCTTCAAGACGGTTTGTTCGTCACGAATTTTAACCGGTGCATGAAAAAACTATGACGTCATGAACAAACATTATGAGGGTTTAAAAAAATTTGACGTTAGTTTTGAACGGTTTTTCGCCTATTTAAGGTTCATAATATCAAGTTACAGTGATGAAAATATGCTATATCCGAAGCGCAATTTAATTATCTTTCGTTTGGTCCTACTCCCATATTTGTCGGTGTTTTGGTTCCAGAGGAGTAGAGGTACAAACACCCACGCACTAACATCATACGTCTTTAATGATGTTAATGGCTAAATTCAGTGTTTCGTTGGTCAACTGTTTGACGAAGATGAAGTTTTGAGCCAGGCTTTGGCTGAAATGGAAGGTGAACCAGTTTTAAGAAACCATGGTCAATCTCTCTTTAAGAATGCCAAACGTAGATTTTCATTTGTTACAGAAGATGAGTTAAAAAGCGTGCAGGCTGGGCGTCGATGCGACATTGCAGCATTATTGCAGTATTGTTACAACATTGTTGCACTAAATATACATGTATACTTATTGCAACAATAGGTTGTATTGTTGTAACTATAGATTTTTACTTACAGTATTGTTGTACTGATCTTACCATTGTTGTAAGAATCCAATACGAGATTTATAAGGACTGTTTACAACAATGAAAACGGCAAAAGTATGGTAATAAAACACCAATTAGGCATTGGCTGCAATTTACTGTATGCCTCTCCCGTACAATAACATGACAAAAACTTAAAAAGATAAACCTGACCACACACATTTTTAAAACGGGGCATCTGAAAATTGTTTCATGCATCGATGCTTGAGTGAGCAAATATTTAAAACGGCCCATCCTGCGATTTGAGTCACAGGAAGTGCAGATTGAGCGAGCGAAGCGAAGGAAAATCAGCATTTGTTAGCCAGTGTGCTCAAAAATTTGATTGAAGAAACTTACCACCAGCTTCAGTATAAAGCTCCATATCCACGGTTTCCAGTAGTTCTTAAAAAACTTATAGCAACTAATGAAAACCGCTGCATATGAATTTTATAAAGAAAGACGTTTGGATTTTTTAGTGCCATTACATGAGAAGAGATGTAGCTGTTAGGCAACCGCTGAAGCTAATTACCTAGTATGTAGGTACATACTACACATTTTAAAATATTTTTTATAACGGACAATCAGTCAATCCAAAAAGGCGAAAGTGTACCACCTCAAATGAGAAAGTTATTTGAGCAACAACATGTATGATTTACTTTTTTCGTTACTTTCTTTTAAACACACTTTTTTCGTTAGACGCTCACATGCTTACATTTTTACATGTTTACAAATTACATCTTTTTTCACACTCTAAATCGCTTTAATTTACCTTAAAGAGCAAGAATACTAACACACATAATACATCACAGCCAACTCTGGTTTCCTTAGACTTGAAATCCCAACAAATACATGAACAGCACAATTATGTAATCTGAACTTCACAGCTTTACCTTCGGATTTAAGGCTATCACAAACTGAACTAAGGCCCAAAAAAAAATAACATTGGTTCTCATTAGCACAAGCATAGGTAATTACGGACCGCGTCGCTCCTTTTTATTGTTCGATAAATAAATAAAACAAATATCCCACATAACAAATCACACCCAACACCACCACCCAAAAAAAATGGTCCCAAGCGTTAAGAGGTTAAAAAAATAAAAATAAGAAGCCGTATGCCCGTATCGACTTCTTTCGGTGTTTATTTTTCGCAGCCTAATGCAGCAGGCAAATGGGAATAGCAACAGCTGAACCAACTAACTATTGCACGGATTTGTTTTTATACTAGCAGTAGTTAGTTTTGTAAGTTGAAAATTATGAATTACACTAATTTTTAAATAATAATCATTAACACAAAACTGGCGGCACAGTTTCGTTTGTCATGTTTTGGTACAAATGAGAAAACATAAAAATGATAACGACACTCAAAACGGATAGAACCAGGCATGGAATGAAAACATTTTGGGCCATTTCCATCTAAACTTGTGCAGGTCTACCCACAGGCTACCCATGTTTCTTCGCTGCACTTGTGTTGGGTAAGACATTTGGACATGTGCTTCGTCTATTGGTAACCTGCCATAATCTACTTTACCCGAGGTGGACCCGTCATTACTAAAATTCGTGTGTAAAAAAATCAATTCCGACAAAAGCAAAGTCTCTGGCTTACTGGCTTTTATTAGTAATACCAAGAATTCATAGGGTTGGGGAGGAGAATTTGTAACTGAGACCTATACTTAAAACGTCTTAGATACATTCATATTAGTTCAGTCTTAGTTTATAGAGGTGCCATGTGTTTTATGTGGAAATTTCTACTCAGTTTTTAGCTTAAAATTAAAGTAAACTAAACGAAACTAGCTTGAATTTAATTATTATTTAGCCTAGGCTTTGTTGTAATTTAGTTTACCTTAGATTTGGAGTAAAAAATTAACAAAAATTACCAGATGGAACACGTGGCGCCCTTTGAAAACTCGGACTGAACTAATGGAGACGAATCTAACATGTTTCAATAGTGACTTTTTAGAGTTACAAATTCTCCTCCCAAATCCTATAAATTCTTGGTAATACTTGTTGGTGTCACTGTTGCTTTTTTATTTGCCAAGAGAATGGCAATAGCAGTCAAAGACAACTAATGTTACTTTAATGACAAGCTTGACTTCCTTTGTATTTCCACATACAAGTTAAATGAGTACTTGATACTGTTGCATGTGTGCTACATCTGCTGGCTTTCAAGTTTTTTTTCTAATTAAGTTTAAGATAAATAAATATTTTACCAATGAACTGGGTAGTTAAAACTTTAGTTTAGTCCCAGTGGAGAATACTACTTAAATTTTCAAGTCCAGGCCTACATCACTTTTCCCATAGTAATTATTGCTTCTTCTGTAGAGCAATTTGACAGGTAGGAGGGACCCTTTTAATTACCATGCTTGCCCACAATATCATATCCCTACCAAGTTTGTTTTTTTTCAAAATCCTCTAGAAGATCTAGTTTGGCCTATTCTGGATATTTTTCTTGACACACTATTCTGGTCGAAAGTATCGTGATTCGAATCCCTTTATTAAAAGTTCTTTCTGCTTCTAAATTTGTAGTAAGGTTTGAAATTTAGACCTCATTAGTTTTACTGGCCTTACTTGTTTCAGATAATTTAATAAAAAAAAAATGATAAAAAAATAACAACATAACATCCAGGAAAAACAATCAACCAGAGCTAATCTATACGGCAAACACAAGAGGCCAACATACGTAATATGTAGTCATCAATGACTTTGGCAATTGCTGTGCTAGTCCTTGTCACAAGACAAGAATATGTGAGCGGCTTCAGTTTGCTTTCCAGCATTTCCTAATGCAAGTAAGTATTTGGTAAATTGGACCATGTCATAGAAAAATTGCGACAGAATTTGATTAGCAATATTCAGGAAAGGACACAAGTAACAACTCTCACGACATTGTTCCCTTTTCCATACTGATTTTAAATACAACCAAACATTTGAAATGTCAGTCATACTGTAGATTTTACATACAAAGACTATACTATAGTACACCAACCGACTGGAGTACACGAAGAACAAGGAGAAAAGAACTCTTTAACAGATTCAACATCATGTAGCATTTCAGAATATCATGCGATTCTCTTACCTTTCCATTGTAGTCAGTATATTGAATATAATACCTTCCTAGCTCTACTGCTGGTTTTCGACTCGTTTCAATACGAAGCAAAGTGACTTGAACGCACAACATTTTCACTGGAAAGATTGCCGTAGGTATTTCAACTGGGATTTTGGGAATAGGTTTAGACTTAAAGTACGGACAACCTCTGAAACATTACCACAGCAATATACATTACTTCCACCCACCTCCCTTCACCACTTTTTATGCACTTAATACGTCCTTAAAGAGGAGCATTAACAATTTTTTTGCCCGAACTCATAAGTGCATTACTCCTAAGAGTGCCCCAAAGGGATACGCAAAAACCGAATTCCAAACTTCAAACAAAACACCCGAGTACTCTTTGATTTCACCAAAAAACAACACGTCCTGTTCGGTCTGTTTATACTCTTGAGAGTAACCACTGGTTACGGTTTTTAAGTTAGTTTTGAGAATGCAGAAAGTGCATTAGTCTCGGGGCAAATTACATCTGTCAATTTGATTCAACCCAATTATTTCTTTGCTGGGTAATGAAGTATATTTAATTAAAACCCTCATGGGATTATTGGATGTAATGCAAATCCTGCAATGAAGAATTCGAGGAAGTAATTGGCAAAGTTAAAGCAATCACGAAAGAGCAGGGGCAAACTTCATTGAAACTAACAGTTTCGAAGCATTACCTATTCAAGCATTTTGGGTTTAGGAAACCACAAAATTAGGTTAAAACCTAGCACCAAGTTTTTGGTCAGAATAACCTTGTAATAATTTCCAGAGTAACAACCAATCATCTATACGCTCTGATCGTAAATCTGGACACAACTATTCTTACCATACGTGCAAAATCTACCAAAGTGTCCGATATCCATAATGTAAAATTGTCTGATGAAAAGCGTATTTTTAGGAGAAAGTGTACAACAAATTACATGATTTGTCTGATTTTGACTGATGACTGATTTTGTCGGGTATCGTAGATACCAGGATACGGTAGATTTTGCATGTATGATTCTTACATGCCAATTTTATATTTGTTAAATACAAAAACTAAAGGCTTTTCAACTTTCACTTCCATATTTTTCATTTTTACCATATTTTATCTGTAAATGATTCGGACTCGCAAACCAAAGGTTAAATAAATCTAACAAATACGATTTTTTTTTTTACAGAAAATTACCAACACAATTTTGCAGTCAGCTTTTTAACGCAACCAAATATTTCTGCCAATAATGGTCAACAGCAGGTCTTACTTTTAGTTACATAATGACGATTCTGAACCCATGTCGACTAACCCACAAATCGAGCATCATATTGTAAAACTAAAATACATTTTTCAAGTGAATATCGTGCATTTAGCCACTTAAAATAGTCACCTCTTCTACGCTTCGTTGCGTCACAAAGATTCATCACTTATTTGGTGACGTATGTACTCTACAATAAAATGCAATGACAGCCTACGCAGTATTATCAATAAAACATTTGGAAAATAATGTTACGAAGTTTAATTCAACATTCGGAAAGTTTAATCATTTATGATCAATATTTTTAATTGGGCATCTTGTCCACAAAAAAAAAAAAAGGAGTAGGCTACTGCTACAGTGCGTACTGATAGGCACTAATAACCTCGGCATAATATTTACAATAGGAATATAATATATATTATGATAAAATAATAATAAAACCTCTCTTAACGTAAAGTACGAAATTTAAATACTATGAGAATGTACGAAAATGTATGAAAAGAAATTGTTGACTTTTGAGATAAACTCCCAATCATTGACTTCCAAAACCAAGTTCCATATTGGAAAAAAAAAGGTGAAGAGTTCGAATCTACGTGGAAAGATTTTTACATACCTTCAGTAAGTAATTTCTTGAATTATGAATTACCTCGCATTAAAAAATGCCTTATAAATGTTTACCTTGCATTAAGGAATCCCATACCACACAGACACTCCAGTTCATTGTAAGCCCTACTCTAGAAAATATTAACCATTGATCTCATTGTGCAAAAAAACCTGTACACGTCACAAAGCCAAAATTTCATCACTATCCAAGAAAATTTATTACACCAACATCATGAAGCATGTATGATGATTGTCACAGACAATTTTGCACTAACCACAACTTTTGCATATTTGCAAATTTTGCACTACACAGTGAGATGTTGGACTGCCTCTTAACGCAAAATCCTCTCAAATAACACCAAGTCCTTCTGTACACCCACTACATTACCGCTTCATCTGGTGCCTCCAACAACAGGGTCCAAACTTGTCAGCCATTGGCATCAAGTTCCAGACATCTTCGGCCGTCATCGCAATAATTACAACACTTGAAACGTCATCCACATTTGTCTGGGGCGCTGATTGCCTTGGTCGGTGGTTTGGCTGACGGTGGAAGAAGAATTGTGGTATAAGTGCCTTGTGAGAGCTGCAATTTGGATTCAACTTGCGGAAGTAGTGGCGGTGCGAGAGACAGACAGAAAGAGAAGCAAATGTGACTGGGTGACAGGTTTGTGCTTCTGCCTTAATGACCGACTGCCGCTGGCTCTTAACTGCCCACCTCCCAAACCCATTTCTGATGACTTCATTAGCTAAAGATGGGTGAGAGGGGGCCATTATGAAGATGGGGCATAAGGCCGGCACGGAACAAGTTTCTGCAGCTTGATGCAGTCCCAAAGCCAATCCTCAGTGATGCGTTGACATGATGCTGCCAGCTGGAAATAAAGAAAGAAGAACATTAATTATATTGGTGATTAGATGGCATTCCACAGCATCGCGTGTATACACAGAAAATAAACACCCCTCTCCGGTTACAGCTGTTATGGCCATGGATGCAATAAGTAAAACATCAGGTTTTGTTGGAAATGAAGGAAGGGTGCATCAACTCAAAGGTTATTTGCTCCCATACTTATACAGAAAAGTAATAGCTGGAGAAGAAAGAAGTATTAACTGATTCTACATAAACTGGCATAATACATATGACAGAATCACGTGTCGCTCATCTTCTTTTTAACTTAGCGCATTGAAAACAAAAAATCGACCCCATAGCTCAACTCGAAGTAGGTTTTACTGACTGAGATATCATTAGCTTTGTATTCCTTAAGAAGTTCGCAATTTCATAATTTAATAGTGGGTAAGGATGTAATTCGTCGTATGATGGAACAGGAATTTGAATGAACTCGTTAGAACCATGTTTAAACTTCAGCTTATATATTTTGGTTCGCAAACCGTTAACTCGCCTAGAAAAAATGTTAGCTGGCGGCCCTACACTGATCAGAATGAAGTAGGTAACTACAGTAACGCCGCAGCTGTCACAGAGGTGAGGTAGGTACACGGCCCCCGCTCACATGAGTAAGACTTTGTGCTAATAATTAAAACACTAAACACTACGTGTCTCTCAAGTTAGCTGTGCGCATTTTTCGTTATGTTCATGACCGCTGCCTGGCTACCTGTGATCACGTTTCAACTACGTATTATCTATCATAAGTTGTATTTAAATATTCTTTTTTAATAAATATTTCTATTTTTCATCAGTGGAGCTGCGAATGCACCTAGGAATAATTAACATTATTTCAGTGTTGGCTTTCATTGTTGTAGGTTTGTAGGTATTTAATTAAGACAAAAACTATGCCGGCTGGGCTAAATAAGTTGCGACTTTATTTCTGCTTGCATGTCACCGGGGACCCTTCCCACTGTGAGGGCTTTCCGGGGAGCCTGACCCGACTCCAAGCAAGGCGGGAAAAAACAGCCCGGTGGTTAGCGTCGCAGTCTCCAAACCAACTGAATGGCGGGTCGACTCCCACGGCCAACCACGACTTGAAAAAAGAAATCCATTCGACGTCAGTGTGACAGTTAAAGGGATAATCTCAGAAGTCGACGGTTCCATTCCCTCTAGATCAGCGGTTCTCAACCTTTTCTTCCCCATCGGCACTTGCAGTATTACTCCCCATTGCTGTTTACATTTTTTTTTGATAAAATGAATGACACTGGTAAGACTTGAAAATCTTATAATAAATGTAATTTTAAAAAAGGTTGACAGAACGTTAAAGTCTGTCATCAGCGAGAACTTTACATTGCTTAATTAAAAATAAAAAAGAAAAGTTAAACACTGATCTTTACAATACAGCCCTGCAACGACTCGCGCTTTCCCTTCAGTTGCTCCAAGCTTTCCAAAGGAGGCGTGCCTCCTCGGTTGGGAAACCTTGCTCTAGACCCTGCACGCCTTTAATAAAAATATTTTAAAAAAGAAATAAAGACTGTTTTGAAAGATTTTCATCCACGTGTACTAAGTTTAAAAATATTTGCTGCAAGCTTTTAAAATGCTCTTGAATGCTGTCCAGAACGAAAGCATGTGCCAGAATTGTACTCCAGCATCGATTCTGATGGCTAATTGAAATAACTTTTAAATCGTATTTATTCGAAGACTGAATGCGAATATTCTTTCGTACAATGATTTAAGTACTGTATACAAGAGAAAGATTAAGTTTATGGCGTTTTGTGAAAATAGCATGTTATCAAAAATAACTGTGTTGTGAACAAAGAATGTCAACCACGTTAGGGAAAAGACTGTATTCCATCGTCGCGTATGACTTTTTTCTGTAAATTCTAATCCGTTTTAATTATAAAGTTTATATATAGCGATGTCAGTTAAAAATTCAAATGTGCAGCTCCCCCTCAAAACATTCAAGACGAAAAGTACAGTCGTTTCAGCACTTGCAGACGAGAGAGTGATCCCAAGCAGGCCGATCAGCTGCTTTAATTTTACTTGCCCGAATTCCAGGCGCACAGAGATACCAGAGCCAATCACCTCGAGTGTAACCCGGGCCGGTAACAACCCGGTGCGAATTATAACGTGTGAAAACAGTACCGAGTCGTTGAGCCTTAACAATGCGACGTTGCCCGCGAGACAAAACTGTACATCACAAAGTAATGAATTCGCGAAATACACGGCAAGCGACATTTTAGGCGTAAAAAAAATGTTTTTCGAAGCCAAGGGTAGAGGGTTTAGGTGTTTTATTATTTCGAAGAATTACATTTGTTTGTTAAATTTCGCCTTATACCCACAGAACCGAATCTTATGGACGCTTGACGCAGTTTCTGATGGAACATACAATGGCTGATTATATTATCGGTAGTTAATGCATGGTGGTGACGTCACGCCAACACATCCCAATGCTAAAAGTGTAGCCGTTATATACGGTTAATCTGAAAACCCACACACGTGACCGTGGGTTAATTTTGATAACCCACACTTTTTTTTGATAATCTAACACTTTTTCCGCGCTCTACACAACCATTGCTCTACCATGTGACATACTTTGCAAATCTACCGTACACAACACAAATTCAACCAGCACATCCCATTGCAACCAACATAAATAAGCACAGTTGTAACCTGCGACATTTATCATACTAACACGAAAAAAAAAAAACCTCGCGTAGGCTACTATGCTAGTACCCCACCCATGGAGAAATAGCCCAATCCGCCAACGTTTCGCTCCGACAGTACTAAAACTAGGCTACCGACACTTGTAAACACACCTAAATACACCTAAAAACATACGATACTCAAGCGAACATCACATTTGTAACCTGGCGACATTTTCCGCACTAACACGAAAAAAAAAAAACCTCGCGTACGATGCTAGCCCCCTCCCCACCCCATCCATGAATGAATAGTCCAAGCCGAATCCGACAACCTTTCGTTCTGACGGAACGAAAACTAGCCTACTGACACCTTCTAAAACACACCTAAAAACCTACCAGACTCAAGCGAATAGCGCATTTTATACGCTATATCTTATTTAAACTAATAAAGTAGAAAAAATACGGTTATACCTTAAACACAAACGTCGGTGACTGGGACTGGATATAGGGACGTCCTCACGTACGTGAGACTTTCGCAGACAAGAAGTTTAAACCGAAAGTTTGAGTTCAGGAATTTACGTCATGTTTCACAAATAAAATTTTCAAATAAATTTTTTTTTAATCTCAAATAACTAGATATGTTGGCTCGACGTCACACCTTAGCATTAAAATACATATCCGTGAGTCGTAGTCGATTTACCGGTTATAATTGCTCTTGAGCTCGAACGGCTAGTCCACTATCTCGGGGCTGGAGGGAAACACGAGCCCTTCACCCCCTCGATAGTGGACTAGCCGTTTCTCGCTCGCTCGCAATTATAACCGGTAAATCGACTACGACTCACGGATATCTACTACTTAGTTTTCAATCAACCCAGCATTTAATTAAGCTGTTGTTACATACAATTAACCCAAGGGGAAAAAAATACACCGTAAAGCCTTTAGCTGAGCAAAACTCGAGCAAAAAAAAAAAAAAAAACCAGAAAAAACGTCCTTTTCTACTGCTGAGATGGCGGTATTTCGGGATTGCGATAATTAGGCGAAAAAAATCTTTCTTCTTGTGTCTTCAAAACAAACAATTTATGACACCAATTTAAAATCTGCCTGGGAGTGAATTTGTAGAGATGCGAAATCGTCCCCATGATTCGAAAACTTATGTGTGCTGGATACCTCAATCATCCTTAAGAATTAGGATCGACGCCGATGAAAATACACAGATAAAGAAAACAAGAACGACACACGGCCTGACTTCCAGCAGTAGGGCTAGTTCCTTGTTAATCTTTACGTTGATGCTTCTGTTTCCCAACTCCTCTGAACTTTCGACATGCAGGAATCTACTTTAAAATCTCAAGCTTCAAAGACGTTGCCTTCGGAATGCGCAAGAATGCAATACAAGGCCTTGCGGTTTCTGTCACGTCTAAAACTTATTTGGAATTCTGGCTTACCTCTTGACACAACGCAAACAGTCACTGGTTTACAACACAAACGCGCTGCATTCCAAACATATTTCCTCCGTTTGCTGGGCCCTCTGCAGTTGTGGCTGAGAGAAATCTTCCACAAACTTTCCTTTTTAATTTAATGAAACGCTTCTTGTTATAAGTAACGAACAATGGAAAACTAGTAAAGTGGACAAAAAGGAAAAAAAAAAAAAAATCTGCAACGTTTCGGCAACCAACTAGCGCCGTTATCAAACATACGAACATTACATAAATCAATTCATTAAAATAATCAGGCAAAGCTTCGTTTAAAAATGAAAAGGGATGACAAGAAAAACCCGTACAAAACCAGCCTAGGGTTGGTGAATCGGTCAGAACCGAAAAACACAGTCAATGTGTAGGAAGGAAAAAGGACACAAAACAAATTACACGTCAATAAACTGGTTATTTGTGCCTGTACTCAAAGTAATCTGGCCATAATTTACGCCCAAAATACAACAGCTGAACAGCCATAATAGAAAAAACAAAGCGTGGGGGGTGCAGGGCCGGGTCTAGGGAATATTTCGGGGGGGGGGGGGGGGAGGGAGGGGAGAGAGAGCAAACGGCCAATTTTCGTCCAAACCTTTACCGATAATTTTTTGCCGTCATCCAAGTATTTCGGTGGCATTTTCTGCTCTACCAAACGCTCTGCAGAAAGCATCAGGTTTTCGCT
>JAHWFP010187041.1:0-32058 GCA_023313725.1 Lithobius niger | reverse complement strand
CCTTAATTTTAAGGATCCCTACAACCTGATCATCATTCCATTTTCCCATTGTCTTAATTTGAGTTACTACTGCAATCCAATGCTTAATGTCTCCTTTCCCATCGAAATGTGGAACCAATCCCACTAATGTCCCTGCATTTGTTTGTGCTGGCGCAATTTTAGCCATCAAATCCTTAAATTGTTGGTCAGAAAACTGTGTAGCCGTCATTTTGACACTTAATTGTACCTCAAATTAAAAAAAAAATCGTTCAATCTGCGTCACAATCCTTCACAAGCACACAAAAAAAATCGCTTCACAATTGCTTTAAAAAAATTACCAAGTACACTGCTTCTTAAAAATTCACAAACAACACTGTTTCTGTACCAAAAAAAATTACACCTTTAAAATTCTCAAACGTACTTCATAAAAAACCATCAAAAACGTAGTATCAACTCAAAATCTACCAACAATGTTTTTTAAAAAATGCTTCACAAACTCTTATTTCTTACTTCAAAAATTCGTACTTCAAAATTCGCATTTGGCACAATAAAAATGTTTACTTCGATTAGCTTTAAAATTAACTTCTGGCAGTTAAAATCACAATTTACTTCAATAAGCAATTATTTCCATTACTTATTTGTTCGTATCTGGCACTTACTTCATTTGGCACAAATTCACAAAATTTTGGCACAACCCCTAACTAAAATGCATCCTACCATAATCATAAATTTTGACTTATTTTGCACAGTATAAATAATTACTACTACACCACAAACCCGCTTGAAAAGACTTTTGCTCCGT
Source organism: Lithobius niger (assembly GCA_023313725.1). Classification (NCBI taxonomy): domain Eukaryota; kingdom Metazoa; phylum Arthropoda; class Chilopoda; order Lithobiomorpha; family Lithobiidae; genus Lithobius; species Lithobius niger. The sequence goes on along the minus strand of JAHWFP010187041.1, from coordinate 31,277 downwards.
CAAAAGAATTTAAAAAAAATCATTTATTCCAAAAGCAGTTCGAAACCACTATCGGACACCAATGTGACGCGTCCCTTTTGGGGGGCTAATGTTAGGGCTTATGTGTGTGCACTTTTAATTGTAAGCCTCGTCAATTATCAGTTAAAGATCAAGCTGGGTTGACATTGCAAGCATTACCGGACGTATTGGATAAGAAAAGAAAAGCACATTCTTATTAAAAAGCTTAATAATTAAACCGATAATCAAATCATTTATTTTGTCAGGATGGTTGATTAATTATCTATTAATCATTCAGGCCAACCCGTCTCGTCCTTAAATTTACTTGTTAATGTAAGATTCTAAAACTGTATTATCTGTGCAAAATAACGAAACCATGTGGCAAACTCTAAACATGAAAAACCAACAATTTATTAAAAATAAGAAAACAATAATTCAACGGTAATTGTACAAACAATACAAATTTACGAATGACGTAAATTTATTTTAAAAGGAATCGTCGTCCATCTTCACAATTTACCAACCAAAATTCCTCCATATTAAAAATTCCAAGCAAACATAAAAAAATACCAAGAAAATCAATACTCTTTGCTTGTTTTTTCAAGTCCTGAATTTCGTCCTATAAAGTTGTTACTGTTTCCTCCAATTTATCCGGGCATCCCCAGTCTTCAACACTCTTGAGGGTGTGCAATCAATTTTATTCCACAATGTTTGTCAACTCCTAAAATTACTGTGTGCAAGCTAAGCTAAACATCCTAGCTTATTAAATTAATGAGCCACATCGTTTCTGATTAAGTCCAAAATAAAGTAAAATTCTTATTAAAATTCCCTATTTCATTTTAAGTTCGCCTAGCCAATACTCACTCAAACATGTTGCTTGGTCTGTCGTCTTTAGTTGTCAGAGAGCCAGTTTCACGATCGTGTTAACTGTTCATCTTGTTGTCTACGGTAAAGTTCATTTGTCGCCGACTAGGGCACCTTGCACTCTCGTAAAAAAAAGGTTGGGCAAGTGTCTACCGTGTTCTTGTCATTGCTGGCAGTCGGGGAGAGAGAGCGAGAATTGCCGCTGGCTTATCGTTATATATTTCGCTGAGCCGACCAGCGCCCTCTGTGCTGTTTTGCATTCGAAAAGCTAATCTGATTAAACCAATTTAAATAAAATTAAATAAAACCGCTCTTAATAAATTATTTAAAGGTCTGACTATTTTTTAAATTCAATATAATCATGTTTTAAATTAACTGCCGTAATTAAGAAGGATAAATCTAAAAATTAATTATGAAAATCGTATTCTCATTGACTGGCCTTGAAGATGTTGTTAAAATGTGTTTCCCCAATTATTATTAAAATAACGTAGTGGCTCACCAATTATCTAATATTGCTCTAATAATGACATATAAACTATAATGGTTTAAAGCTGGTTGTCTAAAAAAAAAACCATAAATGTAATCTAAAAATCGTGCATAAGTTTTAGTTTCAGTTTCGGATTCTTGGCCTTTACATGTCAAATTGGATACGGGTGCGCAGTGCAACGTTTTGCCATACAAAATTGCTCAAAATCTCAAAGCACCCATCATTCATTCCACAACCGCATGCCTTGTGACTTATTCAAAGCACCGTATCCCCGTCAAAGGACAAATCAGCGTGGAATGTCAGGTTAAAAATCAAAAGAATGGCATCTCGTTTATTGTTGTAGGTGAAGATGTGCAATCAATACTAGGTCATGCTTCATGTGTCAAACTAAATTTAGTGAAACGTGTGGACAGTGCAATCAGCTCAACGAGCCCAACAGATGAACAAATTAAAAAAGAAATTTTTTCTGGCCTTGGCTGTGTAAAGAATTTTGAATATGACATTGACTTGGACGAAAAAGCAGAGTTCAAAGCTTATCCTCCCCGACCTGTTCCTTATCCCATTCGCGATAATGTGAAGGCTGAATTGGGTGTAGTGCGACGCATATCCGAGCCCATCCCAGCGGTCATAGTAAAAAAAATGGTAAAATCAGACCATGCCTTGATCCAAGTGAGATAAACAAAATTCTGAAGCGCCGACACTACCCTCTCAAAACCATAGAGGAAATTGCCACAAAACTCAAAGGAGCCAAATACTTCGCAAAACTAGACTGTGAAAAAGGCTTCTGGCAAGTTCGCGTAAGTGAACGCACGTCGGGTTATCTTACCATGAATACTCCCTGGGGACGGTATTGCTTTCTTCGTGTTCCATTTGGATTGGCCTCAGCCCCAGAAATCTTCCAAGAATTGATGAACAAAATTTTGGAAGGTATTGACAATGTAGAGTGCTCCATGGATGACATGCTGCTATATGCGGCCACGCTCGAGGAATTAAGGAGACTCCTGAAAATTGTACTTCGACGTCTGTATAATAATAATAAGTTCTTTTATTGCAAGCAATTCTCGAAGCTTATAGAAAGCTTGTGTGAAATTTTTCAACATCTTATTCAGGTGTGATTAATAATAACAATAAATTATACATACACATTATACATACACATTATACATACACTAAATATCACACAAATATAAATTACTTAACGTTTATAACTTTTTCATAAATTATCGGCGCTTCTCACTGGACTTGTAATATGTGTTCAACTGATTTATCATGAGGTATTTTTTTTTAAATTTATCCTTAGTTCTTTCATATTTATATATATTAACATATTTTCTGACAGTTCATTAAATAATTGTGGTATGTGGTATTTTCCCTCTTTTTCCATATGCATTATTCCAGCTTGGCATCTCATATCTCCTTTTTCCTACTCCTATTTTATCTACATTTTTTGTGGTTACTTTGAATGCATTGCTATAATAATTTTTTATTATTATTATATATTTGTAAAGTTCCTTTATTTTTAGTATTTCACACTCTTTGTATAGTTCAATGGTTTTTTTAATCTTTATCTTTTTTCCAAACAGTACTGTAATTAATTTATTTTGTACTTTCTGTAATCTTTCTATAATATACTCTGATGTATTACCATACATTTCTATTCCATAGCTTAGTATACTCTTTATCCATGGTTCATATATCATTTTTTTTTGTTTTGTATTTAAAATATTTTTTAATTTATATAATTTTTGTATCAATTGTCTTAATTTTTTTATAATTCCAATTATGTGTTCTTTAAAGTTCCAAAATTCATCAATTGTTAAGCCTAAATATTTTGCTGTTTTCTTTTTTCTAGTTTCCTGCATTCTTCATTACATTTACTTTCTATTAGTCCTAAGTTTAAATTTTTACAATTTCCATAATGTTTTATTATCCATGCTTCTTTTGTTTTTTTCATTTTTGGTACTGATATGTCCATTTGAATGGTTTTTTCCTTACTAATATAAAGTTCATTTTCTATAAAGTAATCATTTAATATGTTAAAATCATATTGTAGATTGTTCATCATTTCATCATGTTTATTATTTGTTGAAATTAGAACAGTATCATCTGCACAGAGAAAAATGTTTGTTTTTTTAATATTTCTACTAATATCATTTGTATAAATTAAGTATAAAAGTGGTCCTAGTACTGAGCCCTGTGGTATTCCGTCATTAACCAGTTTTGTGTTGCTATATGTATCTTTTAGCTGAACTATTGTCTTCCTGTAATTTAGATAATTTTTTAGTAAGTTGTATATTTTTCCTCTTTATCCTAAGTTGGAACATTTTTGTAATAGTATCTTTTGATCAAACGTATCAAATGCTTTCTGTAAGTCCACCAGTATTATTCCCACATATTTACATTCATTTAAACCTCTTGTAATTAATTCATTAACTTTTGATAATAATTCAGTTAAATTTCTATTTTTTGTGTATCCGTATTGTAGTGGAGATAAAATTTTTCTTACATCTACAAATTTTTCAAGTACTTTATCTATTATTGACAGTAAAGCTATAGGTCTATAGTTGTTTAGATCCTTTTTTTCTCCTTTCTTGTATATTGGTCTTATAATTTGTATTTTCAACATTTCAGGCCAAGTTTCTTTTTTTAATCATAGCATTTATTAGTTTACAAATTGCTATTGATGTATTATTCTTTGACTCCTGCAAATGTTCAGTTTGTATTTTGTCGAATCCTGTTGCTTTAGTATTTTTTAGATCCATTATTATATTTTTTATTTCATTTTCATTTGCATTATCCAAGTACATTGATTTCTTAGTTTCATTTCAATTTTTATCTTTTTCCTTTTTAAGATGCTTACAGAAATTTCCTTTTTTGAATAATTCATGTTCTTTTTTATTTTTTTGTTTAATTTCTTGTACCTGTTTATTAAAATTTATATTAAAGTTGTTTACTATTTCTTCTACTGTATTTTCCTTAAAATATTTAACAATTTCATCATCGGTTTCTTTAGTTTTCCTTTTATTGCAAATTTCATGTATTGTGTCCCATATAGTTGTTTTTTTATTATTATACAAATTTCCCAATTTTTTCTGAAAGAAATTTTCTTTACATTCTTTTATTTTTTTATTTATTAGTTTTTTTCATTTTTATATCTACTTATTAGTTCATTGTCCGGTGTTTTTTTGTTTTTTATTTTCTCCCATAATTTATTCTTATTATTTATTTTTGTTATTAATTCATTTGTAATCCATTCTTTTCTTTTGGTATATTTCTCTTCTTTTACTTTTGTATTTAATTTTTTATTTTTGGAATATATATTATTAATTTTTTTTATAATTTCTTCAGATATATCCTCAGGTTCCTGTAATACATCTAAACATTCCCAATTTATGTCATTCAGTTCTTTAACTATTTGTGTATTGTTTAATATCCAATATATTTTTTTTCTTTCCTCAGATTCTTTTTCTTTTGTTAATTCATTATTCCACATCCATCCCATGATAATACAGTGGTCTGCAATTTTCTCTGTTAGGACGCCCCCATTTAATTCTATTTTATTACTTTTAAAGAAAATATGATCGATACATGATTGTTGCAAATGATTTTCTCCATTTTTCAGTAATATTTCTTCTCGTGTCGGTGAGTTTATTTTGCTTTCAAAGCCTAGTGAGCTTAATGTATTTTCATAGTAAGCTATTACTGTCTGTTCATGTCTATCATCTAGTTCTTTTTCTTTTTCTAAAATATTAATATTTATATCACCTATTATCATTTGACATTTCCAAGATTCTTCTTTTTCATTATTTTCAAATAGTTTTTTTTATACTTTTTATAAATTCTTTTTTGTTTGATGATGGTTTTCTATAAATAGCTATTATTTTACTTTTATCTTTATTATTTTCACTTATAATTATTTCTATCATGTTATTGTCATTAGTATCATTTTTATAAAATTCTACCTCTAATTTTTTTTTGTAAATATCATCAATCCACCTCCTCTTGCTGTGGTTTCCCTTGTTGATGTATAATTATTGTAGCCCTCTAAATTATAATTTTCAATTTCTTCTTTTTTTATGTTTATCTCAGACAGTATTATTATTTCCCAATCAATTTTCATGTCTATCAATTGATGTTGTAATAGTTCCCAGTTCTTTCTCAAACTTCTTATATTGACATGTAATACCTTTATATTTTCATAATTTCCCACATCATTTCTTATCATTTCTGATAAGATTTCCTTATTTCCAAAGACTTGATTAACGAATTTGTTACGTCAGGTTTTTCAGGTCATCCTCTTCTTTGATAATTTTCACTTCGTCCGTCTCAGCATTCTTTCGCTTCATGATTTTGCCATTTCTGAACCATACGTACTTATAGTCCTTTTCTTTTGCATAGTTTCTTGTTTTCCAGAATAACTGTTTCATGTATGGTGTCATGTTTTCGTTTATGTATATTCTTCTTTTATTTCCATTTCTGAACACGTCATCATTTGTTACCACTCTTTTCTTGTTCTCCAGCCACTTGTCTCTGCTTCTTCTTTCCTTAAATTGAATAATCACAGTACTTGGTTTTTCTTTATTGCGATTTGGTATCCTGTGTGCGGCTTCAATTTCTGAAATATCATGCACGATATTAAAATTCTTTGCTAAATCTCCTATTACCCATTCTATCTTTTCATCTGGGAGCCAATCTAACTGATTTATTTCTAGGTTTCTGTTTCTCTCATATTGTTCTCGATCTTTTGTTTCTTTGTGCATTGTATTTAGTTTTTGTTCCAGTAACTTATTTCTTTCTTCTTTGTTTTCCAATTCTTGAACTCTAGTTTCCATTTCTAGCATTTGTTTTTTTATCTGTTCGTTTTCTTTTTTCAGATCTTTTTGTTCTTCACTTATGAATTCTATTGTCTTTTTGAATTCTTCTAATGTCTTGCATTGTTCTTCATTTCTTGTTATTAATTTGTCAATTTTTTCTTCCATTCTTCTCATAACCATCTTTATGTTTTCTTCATCTTCTTCATTTTCGTCTTCTTCTTCGTCATCTTCACCTCTATTTTTTTCTGGATCTTGTTCTGACAATGTTCTTGTTTTCCTGCACTTTTGTTTACACTTCCAGTCTTCCCTTTTTGTTTCATTCATGTTTTTCCATGTTTTTTTGTTTTATTCCAGCACATTGATAGCAATATTTTGATTTGCATTGTCCACAAATGGTGTAATCCCCTTGGTTTCCTAGTTTTGCTTCACATTCTCCCTGGCATCTAGACATCTTCCTATTTTAGTTCATTCAGTTTCAAACTGGTTCATCTAGTTTTAATCCGGTTGAAAAAATTTTGATCCAGTTCATGAACTTTTGTATTTTCAAAGGCAAATCAAACACACTTCAGTTTTCACAAATTTTGGCTTCTTCAGTTTGTTTATGTTCAGTTTGCCTCAATTGTTTCTTCAAATTTCTCCTTTTTCCCTCCACAGTCACTCACCAAACTTTTTCTAGGCTTTCTTGGTGTTCTTACACTTATGATTTTCACTTCAGTTTTCTTGAGACTCTCTCAATTCTTTCCTATTTCTTCATCTTTTCTCCTTCTATTTTTTGTTGCTGCTAGTGATGTCGCCATTGTAAACATACTGTATGATGCAGGCATTAGACTGAACAGGGCAAAGTGTATTTTGGAAGCCACAGAAGTAACATTTCTGGGACACATTCTTACGTCCGAAGGCTTCAAACCTGATCCAGAAAAACTAGAAGCCATCGATCAGTTACACCCTCCCAATAACGTAACGGAATTGCAACGAATCATGGGAATGGCTACCTATTTGTCGAAGTTCATTCCACATTACTCCACAATTACAGACCCAATGCATCAACTGCTTCATAATGGTGTGTGTTGGGAATGGGCTCACGAGCAAAGATCTGCCTTTCAACGCTTAAAGGAGGTCCTCAAAACACCACCAGTGCTCGCTTACTACGACGTCAATAAGCCAGTCACCCTTTCTGTCGATGCTAGCTTAACAGCCATGGGAGCCGTACTGATGCAAGCTGGTCAACCGATAGCTTACGCAACGCAATCCTTGACGGAAGCCTAACAACGATACCCAAAAATTGAAAAAGAAGCTTTTGCTATTCGGTTTGCGTGCTTCAACTTTCACCAGTACATTTATGGCAAACAAGTCACCATAGAAACTGACAACAAGCCACTGGAGGCAATCAGTAAAAAGACACTCGCTAATGCACCGCCTCGCCTACAGCACATATTTTTTGACATTCTGCCATATGCTCCACATATCACATATGTGAAAGGGAAAGACATTCCAGTGGCCGACACTCTCAGTAGAAACTGTCGACCAAAATTCCAACCCAGGAGACAACCCTAGAAGTTTGTATTGTGTTACCGATGTCTCCTATTACCGCAGGAGAACTACACCGAGAAACACAATCAGATCCCTATTTGATGACACTGCAGGAAACCATAAATGCTGGTTGGCCATCCACAATTGATCAGGTAGCAAACTCGCTTCGCCCGTATTGGACATTTCGGGATGAACTTTCTGTATATGATGAAATTGTGTTCAAAAACACAAAACCCATTATACCACGAGCCCTCCACCCCAAGTTTCTGGAAGCCATTCACACTGGTCACCTAGGTATACAGAGTTCAATTCGCCGTGCAAAGGATGCGGTCTATTGGATTGGCCTAACACAAGAAATAGAAAACTATGTACAGCAGTGCGCCATCTGCCAAGGAACGCAGTGAAACAATAACAAAGAACCAGTCTTGATGCGAACCGTTCCAGATTATCCTTGGCAGATAGTAGCCACAGATTTGTTTGAGTTTGGCAGACGGAATTATTTACTGATCACAGGTAGCTACACAGGCTTCTTTGACTTTGTGGAACTCGCTGAACCCACATCTTAAAATGTCATCAGGGAACTAAAAAAGTGGTTCTCCGTTCATGGCATCCCGTTGGTGGTACAAAGCGATATCAGACCACAATACTCGTCGCTGGCATTCAGAACATTTGCCACTGAGTGGAACTTCCGACACGAAACATCCAGCCCTCATTTTCCACGTTCCAATGGCCTGGCAGAGAGAAACGTACAGACGGCAAAAAACCTCCTTCGGAAATGCACACAGGATAATACCGATTTGTATCTTGCACTACTCAACCTGCGCAACACCCCTCGCAGTAATGAGCTAGGGTCACCAGCACAGTGATTATTCAGCCGACGCACACGCACCAACCTTCCAATCACCAAAGCAGAGCTTCAGCCTAGAGTGGAGTCCAACGTGCAGTTAGCTCTGCAAGATGCCAGAGACAAGCAGCAATTCTACGCAAATCATAGCATGGGGAGAAATCCAAAACTCGCTGTGGGCTCCCCTGTATGCCTCCAGTCAAGCCATCGCAAATGGGAAGCAGCCACACTTATCCAACCATTAGAGGCACCTCGTTCTTACCTCGTTCGCACTCCAGATGGTCGACAATACCGCCGAAACTCTCATCATCTGCGCGCAACTATTGCCACCATCCCAGGAGAGCAACTAAGCAGCCAAACAAGGCAACCACTGCCAGTCCAGGTGCTCCCAGAACTGACTCCACCACGTGTACTGCAGCCAACCTGCATTCAAGAAATGGCCAACCACGAGCCACACCAGTAGGTCAGCACTGAAGCTTCGCAGTTAGTGACAACACGTTGTGGCCGGACTGTAAAACCCCCAAGTTGGTTAGATCTGTAACCCCAGTTTTTGTTTGTTTTTCTTTTCTTCTTTTTTATCCCATTTTCTAAGGGGGAAGATGTGACATGGCATGGTCACTAGGACCAGCGCCATAGTATTGTTGTAGTTGTGCGACCATCCACCAGGTGGCGCACATATAGCCAATAATAAAACGTCTGCTCAATCCAACAACATGTGCTACGCACTCTCTTAACGTTACAGTACTAGTTAAGCATAAACAATCATAGCTATTGCTAATGAATCAGAATATTTAGCTCTATTATAGAAGCTTGAGTGAGGCTTTCAGCACTCGGCTTATCTCGGCGGCAAAGCCACGTCCCCAACTAGGCACGGCTCCTGGCCTGGCGTACTATGAATCGGGACCTCCGGAATTTGACTAGCGTGCACTAGTAAAACAACTGTTAGCGGCTGATGATCGACTGATATCATGCATTCCAAAGATTGGTTTAAATACTGTAGCGTTATTGGCCATGATTGATCCATTGTAGTATTGATTTATTATTGATATGCTAAATATAGTAACATTTGAACAGCTTGGGCCCTTATCGTCAAATGGGACCTGTACACGTGTTAATCATTCTATTGTTGCTTTCGGGTTCATTAATTGTTCCCCCGTATGCGGTGCTTTGGTGTTTTATGCCGCCATAATTAACTATCCCGTGTGGGACGGATTTATTGTTATTCCACGAAGGAATCGATCACGATCTTATCGTAATTAAATCTACTTCGGGAAAGTCATTTAGGTTCTACGAAACTGTCATAAATAATGTAAGCTGGTAATGCCATCTTTTAAACTCTAACAATAGGTGTAATTACACTTGTTCAGTCTCAAATTATCTTGTCGCCTCTTGGTCACATTTGAAGAAGGACTCCCAATTATATTTGCTATCTGGAGTCGTTTTGATCTCTCTGAATAAATACTCGGCTCATGCATTTAATAAATGTATGATATTATGCAAATATGCATCCAATTAATTAATTGTATTGTTTCTGTTTTGAATATTAATTAAGCCATTAATTATTTCCTTAAAGATGTGTTGGGGAGGGTTTACATTCTGAAGAAGAAAGAAAGAAACAAAATTGTATAAAAAAAGAGCAAAGAGAAGTCATGCCGCAACCCATGATCATACTAGGGACCTTTAGTTCTGTACTCTAATGTACAGCCACCTAAGATACTTCAGCTGTGTTGGGGAGGCTTTACATTCTGAACATGAAAGGAAAAAACAAAATTGTATAAAAAAATCAGTAAAGAAAAGCCATGCCGAAACACAGGACGGAACTAGGGACCATTAGATCGTCAGTCTAACACTCTCCCAACTGAGCTATTTTGGCTGCTTGTAATTAGAGGAACATAGTGAATCTGAAATGTCGGACTCTAATTGTATAAAAAAAAGAGGAAAGAGACGCCATGCCAAAACCCATTTTCAAACTAGGGTTTTTTAGATCTTCAGTCTAATGCTCTCCCAACTGAGCTATATCAGAGGTGTAATGTTCTATTCCAGTGACCATTTGACCAGAATAAACATTATTATCTAGGATGGCATAAGGGCAATCAATTATATAAAACACTAATTATGTATAAAATAAGTAGGCTAAATAATAAGCAGTCATCTAATACTGGGCCTTTAATCGACACTCTGGCGTACACAATATTGACCCCACAATATGGCTAATTAAATCAGTGATAGAGTATTATGATTAATGTATCGATTACAGTTATTCGGCAATGAGTCAAACGAATGAAATTATGGATTAAGTCGAGCGGTAAACCTAATCATTATTATATTCTCTAAGTTTAATTAAGGAATCTCGGGTTAATTTAGTAGCGTCATATTGGTACTAGTTAAGCATAAACAATCATAGCTATTGCTAATGAATCAGAATACTTAGCTCTATTATAGAAGCTTGAGTGAGGCTATCGGCACTCGGCTTAGCTTGGCGGCGAAGCCACGTCCCCAACTTGGCACGGCTCCTGGCCTGGCTTACTATGAATCGAGACCTCCGGAATTTGACTGGCGTGCACTACTTAAACAACTGTTAGCAGCTGATGATCGACTGATATCATGCATTCCGAGGATCGGTTGAAATACTGTAGCGTTATCGGCCATGATCGATCCATTGTAGTATTGATTTATTATTGAAATGCTAAATAGAGTAACATTTGGACAGCTTCGGCCCTTGTCGCCAAATGGGACCTCTACGCATGTCAATCATTCTATTGTTGCATTCGGGTTCATTAATTGTTCCCCGTATGCGGTGCTTTGAAGTTATATGCCGCCATAATTAACTATCCCGTGTGGGAGGGATTTATTGTTATTCCACGAAGCGATCGATCACGAGCGACGATTTTATCGTAATTAAATCTACTTCTGGAAAGTCATTTAGGTTCTACGAAACTGTCGTAAATAATGTCAGCTGGTAATGCCATCCTTTAAACTCTAACAATAGGTGTAATTACACTTGTTCAGTCTCAAATGATCTTGCCGCCTCTCGGTCACCTTTGAAGATGGACTCCCAATTATATTTGCTATCTGGAGTGGTTTTGATCTATCCGAATAAATACTCGGCTCATGCATTTAATAAATGTATGATATTATGCAAATATGTATCCAATTAATTAATTGTATTGTTTCTGTTATGTATATTATTTAAGCCATTAATTATTTCCCTACATAATCTCTGTTCATTCTAAAATCGTGGTACCTTTTTAGTGGTTCCTTATTTTAGCTTCCAAACACTGCTCATTTATAACAGAAACTGCTTTACCTATTTAAGCAAGAATTTCGCATTTACCGACTGGCCCAAAGTTAATTGTCGTGTGACTAGGGAAAACGCACCTTTCTTTGAGGTAAAAAAAAACCTTCACAGAAATCAGGGCAATAATTATGTACAGCAAGATTAAATTACCTCATTAATTGAGCAATACTATTCTGGGTGAAATTGGAATAAATACTGTACGGCTCAAGTGCATGCATGACTTGAGATCGCATTCTCCATGTAACTGAACCAATTTAATAAAATCAACTTTGTTACTGTTGATCTGAAATAAATGATATTTCGCTGTCTTTGAGCTGGACGCATGGGTTTGATTATCCCTCTCGCTTTCAACGAGGGTGGCGTGACACTTTCCCATATCGTGTTGTGCTCCACCTTCGACCTCGAGTTTGCCCCTGGTCCGGCCAAGGTCGTTCAAGGCTGAGGGGGTTTCTCTACCCTCGGTAATTACGTCTCCAACCATATGGCCTAGTTTTTTGCTCTAGCTGGGGGAATAAAAGAAACACAAACGTTACTAGCTATGTTTTTTCAACTTTCAATTTTTCCTTTTGAAATCTTGTTTCTTGCCACTTCACATTTGGAAGAAAAGTCACTTTATAGCCAAATGTGACTTCAAATTGTTCTTTATCGGCAATGTAATATATAAAAATTTTATGGAATGTCCATGGTTCGATTCAAACAGTACTATTTGACATTGTCAAATATAATCATTGTTTCCCTGCAGTACCAATGGCAACAAGATTTCATCGGAATACACAGTCTTTATAAAATAAAATATCATATGCATGCTACATACATGAGTCGCCCAGAAACTTGTGTGTTTCTGAATATAATATCACTTCTTTGGTCCCGTGCTGGGATTCAAACTGGCGACCAAGTTATCAGAATCAAGTTCTAACATGCTTTTTACTTATTCGGTAAAATTTTCATGCTACATAGTAACAAAATAAGCATTAGGACAAGGGAGGGGACAGGATACCTGTTTTGTTACCCCGTTAAGTCATATTCGCTTAACCCCTTTATTTAAGTGTCTTTTACTGTTATTCCCAATGAAAATTTTCACGATTGTGTGCCTATTGCATACTTAATATTCAAAATATTTTCACATACTCCACGTTTTGGTAGTATCTTTGTTAGTGTCTGCATTTTACTCTAAGTTTCTTTTCGTAGCAGCATAATGAGTACTGCAACTCATTATATATGCGGCTCATTTTTGATGTGGTGTGTAACATATATTTCACATTTATTTGTATTTGTTTCTCCCATTTGACTAATACGAGACAGTTCAGACTAACCCATGAGGGAAGCCGTCAGTCGTAGCATTTTAAGAACCAATCGTATTCGTGTTTGTCTGTTTTCCCTTTTAAGTACCAAGCGACAGTTCAAACTGACCAATACAGAAAGCCTTCTATCATGACATTTTAAGAACCTTGTTAATGTATATGTATGTCAACCCATTTTGACTATCATGTTCAGTTCGAAAATAACAGTTAAGGTTCCGCCAGCAAACATGACTTTTAGAAATTATTGCGTTTTCTCACAATAAATATGTTATACTACAGGATGTGATCGGCACAATCCTTGAGCCTGATGTTGTGCGATGCTCTAGTGACTCGTATTCGTTACTAGAGTGCTTGTTATAGAGTGATTTGTCTGTAAGGCTATTGCCTATAACGATCTCTTTTGCCTGGCAAAAGAACCGTTTTGCTTATGCTATCTATTGGTCCTCCTGAACGTAAGCGACCAATACGTAGGAATCGTCAGATGCTGGAATTCTAAAATTCTAGAAACCTACAATTTAAAATTAAATCGAAATGCAGCAATCATACAAAAAAAATTTTTTCATTTGTGCTGCTAAGTTTTTTTTTTTTCAGAAATGCAAGGTTCCAATAACCTGCTGTCATAGACATTATTTATATTTGTTTTTTTTTGTATCTAAGCATTGCGATTGCAAACTGTTTAAATTAGAATATGCACGACATCCGTAAAAATTTCTCGGTATCTAAGCGTTGCGAATGCAAACTGTTTAACTTGGAATATGCATGACATCCGTAAAATTTTTCCCGGTATCTAAGCGTTGTGACTACAAACTGTTTAACTTAGATATGCACTGCATCCGTAAAATTTTTGGTATCTAAGCGTTGCAAATGCAAACTGTTTAACTTAGAATATGCTCGGCATCCGTAAAAATTTTCGGGTATCTAAGCGTTGCGACTGCAAACTGTTTAACTTAGAATATGCCTGCTAATTTAATTTTGAATATCTTGTTCAGAGCGATGTTGCACCGCTTGTGTGGTGACTAGCACCGGAAGTCAAATCAACTACATTTTTTTTTCAATTAAGGGGACGAAATTTCCGTCCGACTTCCACGTCACTGAGTGACAGTGTAACTACAGTCCTAGTTACCCTGGGCGAATCAAATAATACGAGTTGGCCAGATTCCATCATTGATTCGCTAGGTTATAAGTCTGCACTTACAACACTAAGTAGCACATGTGGTTGTTGTCAACCAGGAAAAGTGCTTTCCAGCATGCGGTAGATCTTTCAAGGTTTTTCACTACAACCTGAGTAAACGTGTGTAATCTGTTCCTTAGGAACTTACGTGTGAGGTACTTTGAAACTAAGTGTAACCATTAAATTGAGCTTACTTCTGGCGTTCCAGGTCTTAAGCGTACCTCACCCTTTATCAAATTGGATTAACATAGCGAACCATTTTACATAATTAACGTTAAGGGTGCCTTACCATAGGTAACAGCAATGTTTTCCACGTTAGTAGTATTTACAATGAGTAATATCAACGTTTTTTTTCTTAAGTTAACTAGCTTTACAATGTGTAACAGCAATGTTTTTTTCTTTTCAATTTTCAAAATTGATTGAACTTGACAATTAGCAACAGGAATGTTTTCCAAATTAATTGAGCTTCAAATGCGTAATAGGAATGTTTTCCAAGTTAATTGAGTAATTAATAACCATGTTACCCCATTACCTATGAAAATTTCTGGATTTTAAAATTTGCGTGGTAATGGAAATTAATTTATGTGTGTCGTGGCAAGGAGGGGTGGGGTGTACAATTTACACAGATGCTTTCACCACAAGGCTTGGGATCACTTATCTTTTTATTCGTTAGTCCTGGATCATGGTGGAATGATCCTTGTTCTATGATTTAGCCTCTTTTCTCCATTTATCTGCCATCCTGACACTTTACCACAATTCACTGCATGTTGCAAAATTTTCTGAAAATACATGAATTTGGACTACATCAGTTATGTTACATTTACTCATATTTCAGGTTATCTGAAAACATATCACAATTATACACATATTTGTATTTGTTTGTGACCTTATATATGAATTAAATGTTTTTATTTCATAGAATATTGTTTCAGAATTTTCTTTTCTTATTTTAAAAGAATAGTTCTGTATTTTCCCACTATGGAGTGAGTTTGCTAAGTTTATCTTCTTGGGTGGGTATCAACTGTTGCCATGGTCAAGGGTGAGTCATCCTGACCTACATTGACCATCCCTTTCACTTGCTGATGAGTGCAATTGAGCATGGTCACTCTCTCTACTGAGGGAAGGGGTGGGCAATAAACGAAAGTGGTCGGTTGGTTGAAAGGGTTGGGGGCACAGTTCTGGGCCATGCTGGCTTGATCTGACCTCAAAATGTGGCCTGGTATAGGCCATGTAAACAATAGCTGATGGTCACTATATGAGCAGAAGGGGTGAGCTAGGTCCCTAGGAAAAAGAAACAGCCCCTTTTTCGTGACGTCAAGCCTGAACTTTGCACCCATTGGTTTTGCCAATGTCCGTTTTTGGGTCACAATATTTCGGACCTGGGAAAATTCGGTGATTTTTCCCACACACGAAGTTGTGTACTTCCACTTGTCAGTTCACTTTCGCTTTTAGCTCCCCTTTTTTTTTTATCGCCATGGATCTCCCTCACAAGAAGAGGAAAACGACTCCAAAGGAAGAGAGGAGTGCGGCTGCTTAACATGCCTCGCTACATGAGAGACTTTTTGCGATTTCTATCGCTAAATTTGTTAGTGTTTGGGACATACTTGGAATACTATCGGTATTGTGAGAGGACCCCCGCATTGTTCCGTGAGTGCCCTCATCTTTCCGTGGAAGAGACGCCATACTCGCTGATGTTACCCGACGAGGATCCCCTCAACTACGTGTTGCGCCTCTTTTTTTATGGAACTGATTTTGGAGGACCCGGGACAGAACATATTGGTGGATGGTGTTCCACCTGAAGAAACTTCGCGGGCCCAGCAACTTCGATTAAGTGCCCACATTTTGACCTGCAGCCCCAAAACGGTAAGACGGTATCTTCATTGCCGTTATGTAACCTTCCCTCCGTTTCCTTACGGAACCGAAGAGTTTGCTTGGTATTTCTGGCGGGCGGTCAACGCCGAAAATGTATTCTTCATGCAGCAAAATTTGCATAGAGCCTTGGCGCAGCATGAAGAGACCGCCTGTCATCAGGAGGCTTCCCTGATGAACAATGAGCTACTCGACGACCTTGCAGGATTTTTCCCGGACTACCTGCTAGAGGGTTTGCCGCCTCTTTCAGCCTTACCCGCATCGCGCGTGTTTACGATCCAAACGTCTCAAACATCGCCGATGTGGAAGGATCCGGCAGCGGCGTCCAGCAGTGCCATCGCCTTGGTCCCTGTAGGCGTGACTGTCCCGTCTGCCATGAAGGGCAATACGGTGAGAAAATTTCTTATTTATTATTTTAATTTTCTTATCAAATTTTTTTTTCCATCATGTGATGTTAAATTTTAATTTTCTTAACATACTGGTTAGTAATTATTACTTTTTGATTTTCTGGAAGTGGAAGTGATAATACCAAATTTGTTTATGCAAAACATTTCTTTTTAAACAATTTGCAAAAGCTCATTTAAATCTTATCACAATATTATGCGATTCGAGCTTAATTATTGACTGTAATGAGTCTTAAAAAATCTACTGCAATATATGCATTTGAAAATATATTACTGCTTTTTGAGCAAAGGAATATGTCGTTTTTTGACAAGTACTTTTTTTTTCAAAAGTGTTTTAACTTTAAATCAATGATTCTCAAAAGTAAAATCAAGTTATTTTGAAGTAAGGTGTTTATTTCCAATTTCCAATCCATAACGGCTCTATGAATTCTAGGTCTTTTGGTAAATTACATTTGCATGAAATGGTATAAAATCTAAGTCAATTTATTTATCTGTTGTTTTAATAACAATGCGGCAACAACTATTTAAAGCACTGGAAGAGGAATTTAAACAAACTGGGCTAAAATAAATGAAACTGCATTTTTTATGTTTTATAATTCACCTCTTTACAGATGTGAAAATGTAATATTGATATTACTATTATCAATTTTAATTTTATAATTCATATCCTTATGGATGTAAAATTAAACAGTATAGCATAGCTATTTACAGTTCGTCCAACTTCCATTTCATATTTTTTTTTATATTTTTATGCCTTTAAAATAATTAAAGTAGCATCTGCCTAGGACCTTCATTTGTTTCTTTCTTAAATTTAAGAAATGAATGTCCTTACATGCTTTCATTTTTTTTCGTTCGTGAAAGGGAATCCATGCCATGGAGTGATATTTTATTTAGTTGCATAATAAATTTAATTCGGCTAGGTGGTCCGAACTAAGTTAATGAACTGGACTCCTATATAGCCTATTATTTATTTATGTGGCACCATTTCCGTTTCAAGAATACCATGCTATCTAGAATAACTAGAGTGTAAGTGAACTGAAACTTCTGAAAATTTTCAGTAAAAGGTGGGGGGGGTGTGATATTTAGATCTTTGTACCATTTATTTTACCGTACAAGTTTGTATAGAACGTTTAAGTTTAAACGATATAAACGTTAATTTTGAATGTCCGGTAACCATCCGGTTAATATTGGGAATGTATCTTTACAAATTCCTTGGTTTTGAACTATTAGCCGCAACGAGTGCGGTAGCGCGAAGTAAGCGCTAAAGTAGATTAGTTTCTCTGCGCGTAGGAAATTTAAATTTCCGTTGCGCGTTCGAACTTTAAATAATGGTTTTGAAAGGTAGTTGTAACCTATAGTTTTAATGCAACAAGATATTATGCTTGTTTTATTTTAATTTTGAGAATTATTAATTTCTTTTAACTGAGGGGGGGAGGGTGTAGTATCACTCACGAAATTGTCATGCAATTATAACAGTTATGTCGGGAAAAGAATATGTTCCAGCTATTTTCATGTGCTTGAACATCATGATCCAGTATATAATTTCACAGTAATTTCCCTCCCTATCTTTATTAATAAAATCAAGTTGTCGCGTACGATGGACGGCAACGAGACGGCCGCCACAAGACGGCCGCAAGTAATTGATAGAGCACATATATCCGTTTTCATTGTCGGATGAGCCCGCTCGCCCTCTTGCTGTCGAGTTGTCGCGTAGGATGGACGGCAACGAGACGGCCACAAGACGGCCGCAAGCAATTGATAGAGCACATATCCGTTTTCATTGTCGGTCGCTCGCCCTTTTTCTTTGCTACTGTGGGAAGAATGAGCCCGCTCGCTCTCTTGCTGATTGTTGAAGCTTCGTTGGTTTAATCCTCCCTTACAATGTCTCCAATGCCTATTTATTTATTTCCGGTGTACAAAGGCGTATTTATTATTTTACATGCACAAAGGCGTATTTATTTATTTCACATGTTCAAACACGTATTCCAACCATTTTTGCAGGAAAGAATCATATGTAATGTAATTGTATAGACTCCGGAACAAGGGATACGCTGAATGAGGGAGTGAAGCAAACGAAAAATACCCTTTACCTAGCCAGGGTACGCAAAAACACATAGACGGGATACACGCATTCCGTAACAAACACATGAGGAAGGAAATCGTCCCAGTGTTTTTAATGGTGCATCAAACACCACTCGTGCGTAGCACGGGCTTCCGCTAGTTGTTCTTATGAACGCGAGAGAAATTAAGGTAACAACATGTCTCGCTATATGCTAAAGTTTATACTTACAATGAACCAATTTACATGTCAATTTCACATGCATTCATAGTTTTATGAATTGAGTTTTAATCTTTGTCGTTCAATTTTTTTCTCTATTTAAGATGACCTGGATAGCGACAGCGGCGACGATTAGCGCCGTTGCCGTTCTTCAACTGCCCGCTAGAAATGAGTGGTGCGGTCGAGTTCACCTTTGCCCGCCCTGAATTCAGTGTTGTATATAATTGTATATATTTTAATTTGGATTTTTTTTCCTATTTTATTATACGTGGTTGAGGGAAAATATCATGTTTTTATATGATCATAGATTTCTGAAAGTTCTTCCAAATTAAATTTTCTTATTTGTTGCTTAACTTTCTTCATGAAATCTTAAATTTTTTTTCAAAATTAATTTTCCCTGCTCTTAAAATTTTCTTACGTATTTTGGCTTATTTTTTTTTTATTTTCATCATTTTTATCATGACCAAGTATTAAATTTATAATTCTTAAATCCGTGATCGTACAATGTTTTTATACGTACTAATTTTGACTTTTATTTCAGGAATTGTTTTATATGTTTTGTATATAGTCAATGTTCAATGTTTTATTATTTTAGTTTTTGACTTTTTTCCATTTATGTTGTCATTTTATCATACGTATTTACCAGAACCCTGGAATTGTTTGCTTGTTGTATAGATTTTATTCTGATTTTATCTTGTTTTGCAACTTTTTTAATATTTGTGTTCGTAACCGTAGTTTACCGTAAAGATTTAACTTTTCGTCCAAATTATTTTTCGGTTAGTAATTTTTTTCCAAATACATTTTCCTAGTCAAAATTACTAAATTTTAATTTCTTAAATTTCATTCATTCAATTGTTTCAGTTTTCCTGAATTTATCTTCATTTGATAAAATTTTTTTTTCCAATTTTCTTTCTACTGTTACGACATGGTTATGTGAATTTACATTTTTATTTCATGATTTCCATGTCTTTATGTTTGTAAATGATTTTACTTAAAACGTGTTTCAATCTTCTGTGTTTTATTATTTCATGATATTTTTGTTGCAAATCTTTGCATAACATCTCTGTACAGTCAGAGGCATTTCCAATGTTACATTCGCTGCCCGATGCTTCCCTGCTGGGCCAAGCTTCCCTGCTCAACAGGTTCTTCTATGTCAATGAAGTAGGAGGGGAGAGCTGCAGTGCGGAATGTTGAGTGTTGGCATATTACTTACATTTGTTGTTCCCCGGGCCCAGCGTAAAGTTTTAAACCGAGGTCTCTTTCCCCAGGTCTATAAACTCATTATTGGGGTGCCCTGAAAAAAACCTTTATAATCTAACGAATTTTTTTATACTAGTGATAATATGGAAGCTTTCCTTTTTTTTACCATCACTGAGTAGGAGCGAGACCCCCTGCCAGATGGGGCCCGAGTTTATTTCCCCCCTTGTGCCCCCCCCCTCCCCACTTTACAACTAGTGATGTAGAGATAAACAAAATAATTTTGGAGGTATGGTTAGCAAACGCAAGGTCAGAATGGGAACAGTGAGCTTCCAAACAACAACCCGTAAGATATTTTTAGATTTTTAACCCCTTCATAAAGTCTGAAGGTAGTGGATTTTATCTTCTACCCTGCCTGCCCACGTTTGCCTTACACAAATTTACGTTGAAAAGTAAGCTTACAGGTGTTTCTTACAGGTGCTCTTTTATCAATGAAGTTCTCAATGGAAATAGATTTGACTTCATGTAGAAAAACTGTTACTCAGGGAACACAACGGTCAGTAAAACTGAACTAAGCACCCTGTAGGCTTATTACTTTTTGACTAGCGGTATGGAAGATAACATCTGTCAGCTATTTTAGGATTTATTGTTTGGTAGTTGTGCGATCCGTTTGCTAACCATAGCCCAAGTCCAGCACTAATTTGATTTACTACTGCAAGACTGGGAGTAATAGGGGGCACACAGAAATTGGACCTACAGAATAGGTTTGACTGCATGTAGCAAAATTGTTACTCAGTAAAACCAACAATCAGTAAAATGGAACCAAAGAGCACCTGTAAGAAACCCATGTACGCCTACTTTCCAACTTAAATTCCTATATGGCAGACGTGGGCAGGCAGGGTAGGAGATAAAATCCATCACCTTCATGCTCAACACTTTATGAAGGAGTTAAAAATCTAAAAATATCTTACGGATTGTTGGAAGCATTCTGTTCCCCCTCTAACCCTTCGTTTGCTAGCTTACCTCCTACGTTATTTCGTTTATCTCTACACCACTGGTTGTAAGGCGGCCAGGGGTGGGAGGGTAAAGGGTAAAATTAACCCAGGGCCCCACCTGGGAGGGGTTCTTGCTCCTACTGAGTGATGGTTAAAAAAGAGGAAAGCCTCCATATTATCACTAGTATAAAAAAAATTCGTTAGATTATAAAGGCCTTTTCAGGGCACCTCAATAATGAGTTTATGGGCTTGGGGAAAGAGACCTCAGTTTAAAACTTTGTGCTGGGCCCGGGGAACAACAAACGTAAATAATATGCTAGCGCTCAACACTCCGCACTGCAGCTCTCCCCTCCTACTTCGTTGACATAGAACAACCTGTCAAGCAGGTAAGCGTGGCCAAGCAGGGAAGCATCGGGCAGCAAATGTAACATTGGAAATGCCTCTAACTGTACATATTTTATTTTAATTTTTTTTGATTAACTTTACGTTAATTATTTCTGTAATTTGCTATGTTTTTTTTGTAAATATTTTCGTGTTCATTTTATGTTTTATTATTTGGTTCGTTACATTTTTCGTTGTAAATACTTACTGATTTACGTTTTTGTACGTCATGTTTATACGTGTTTCGTATATTTTTTATTTTCGTATGATTTGTTTGCATATATTTTTTTCTTATTTTCAAATAATAGTATTTTCTAAAACAAGTTTCGAGTTTCTGTCTCAAAAGTTATTTTACATTACATCCTGAAACATAATAGACTTAAGCTATTTTCATTTATTTATGTGATGTAAACTTGTTCGGTATCATGTACTGTGAGAATCGAAACTACGTAGGTGACTAGTCTAGCCAATCACGAGTTAGTTTCGGAAAGGAATTTCCGTTTTTACTCACTAGGGTCCCTGCGTGCAGAGCGTGTGAACATTCCTTCACGGCGACGCCATGTTTTCTTTGTTCTCGTTGGATACGGAAAGAATTACTCATCCTCAACTTTTGCTTCTTCCAACTGCCAACGCAGCCTGATTTCTGGGGTAGTTTTACTGCTATGGGTATTATAACCATGCGTAGAACCAAGCATTCTTTGTTTGTTTAGTTTGTAATCTATTTTACGGTATTTATTTTGTAAATAAGTGGCCGATTTTGGCTCAACGTGTTTGCGTTTCTTGGTTGAGCTTGTTTCTGAACCGCTAGCTGCATCGTCAGGCTCGGAAGGCGTAAACGTTGGTGGTTGAATTTCAGATAAATGGTCTGTCGGATATTCCAAAAGTTTTGCTATGAATTGTTGTAATTTTATTTCAGCTTCCGTCAAGGTACCGTTAAGCTGCTACGATAAATCCAAATCGGTTGGTCCGTTAAAAGGAACAGGTTGGTTAGTCGTTCTTAGGAATCATGGTCTTAGATTGTTCACATGTGCGCGAACGACTTTTAATGTATAAAAAAAATGTACTAAACGAACGATAACATCGTTTGCAAATTCCATAATACTGAACGGTCCCATCCAAGAACGAAGTAATTTCGGTGAAATTTGTTTAATTGGTAAGAAATCGCGTAACAATACATAACCATAGAGTATGTAGCGGTACAGACGTGCAGTGCGATCGTAAAAGTTTTGTTGTCTTTTAACTGCTTTCCAAGTATGCGCTCGAGCGACTTCGAATACTGCTTGTAGTCTACTCTCTAGACGTACTATAGTGTCATCACTATCATAGTAGATTCGTGATGGTTCGAACGCTAATGCACTCGGCAATCTAAATTCTGAACCATGATGTAAATAATGTGAGCTAATTAACGTGGTCGAATTAGGACACGCGTTTAGTGCTATAGTCACTAATTCTAAATACTCGCACCAATTTTCTGGACAACTTGTGGAAATTTTACGTAATACTGTTTCTATTCTTTTATTTGCTGCTTCTACCGTTCCTCCTACACTCCGATGTGTTAGGAGTGAAGTTTATCTGTTTAATATTGAACAAATTTGACAATCTTGCTACAATAGAGTTGTTTATCTTGCTTCCGTTGTCTCCGTGCAGTTGCACGGGTGCTCCAAATCTAGCTATGAGGTGAGAAAACAACTTATTAGCTATTGTTTCTGCCTTCTTATGGGAAAATCGGGAATTCTGCAATTACGTAACGACTGAAGTCGTCGATTAACGTCATTATGTAGAGGTTCCCGTGAACGCTTTTATTCAAAGGTCCAATGAGATCCAAGCTGCATGAATAAGCTGGTCTCTGTAGGGGTTGATAGGCTCTTAGCTTAGCCTTTAGTGGCTTGTTAGGTCTAACGTACGCTTGACATATTTGACAAGTTTTAACGTAATGAGTGATATCGTCCATCATATTAGGCCAATAGCAATATAGCTCTATTAAATCTCTAGTTTTACTGGCTCCGCGATGCCCAGCGCCAGGTGTAGAATGGTAATCTCGGATACAATAGTTCCGTAGAGATTTTGGTATACACATCTGTGCAAGATTGTGCATACAGCCTCTATTTAGGTCTGCTAACCGAATTCTGTATAGAATTCCGTCATATTCGTTATAAAAGATGTTTCGCTTGTTAGAAGCGTCGATCAGATTTTCTGATGACTGATAGATCGTGGAAAATTGGAAATTAGCTAATTTATTTCTTCTTTATTGCCTTAAAGATCAGTCTGTTAATTTAGGGTTTCAAGAAATGTAGGTGTTTAAGCGTTGCAGCGTTTATCATTGCTCGCTTAAGTTCTTGGAATGCTCTTCATCTTCGCCCCATAGAAATTTACAGTTTTTCCGTGTTAGCTTGGACAAAATCTGAGACATTTCGGCGAATGAAGAAATGTGTCGCCTATAGAAATTTACCATACCTAAAAATGAACGGACTTGCTTAGGTGTTTTAGGCGTAAGATAGTACTGCATAGCCTTTGTTTTCTCGCTATCGGGTTGTATTCTGTTTTTGTCTAGCACAAAGCCTAGGAATTAAACCTTTTTACGTGCAAATTCGCACTTTTCAACGCTGAGTTTTAGTCCTGAACGAGTGACTAGTTCTAGTGTTCGATTCACATGACTGATGTGTGTTTTAAGATCTGGACTACTCCGGAGACAATCGTCAAGATAGACGGTACAATAGGCTCCTAGCACGTCTGCAAATTGTTGAGCACAAAATTGGAAGTGTGCAGGCGCCATTTTAAGGCCCATTGGGAGCCGGTTAAAAAAATAGGTTTTAGAGTTAGCAGAGAAGCACGTCTTAGGTTTAGCAGATTCCACTAATAAAAGTTGATAAAATCCAAACTTAAAATCTAAGCATGTAAAATACTTAGCTCCGCTAAGGTAGCCATGCTTTCTGTCACAGTGGGTATTGGAACACTTACATTTTCCACGACAGAATTCAAGCCGCGTAAATCTACGACTACGCGATAACCAGTTGGCCTTCTCTTTATCATTGGACAAGGAGATAACCATCCTGGTTTTCCTTCTTGGATTATTCCTACTTTCGGCATTTCGTCAATATATTTATCCAATAATTCACGTTAGTGAAATGGAACTCGGTACATTTTAGAAGCTACTGGTTGTGATTCGCCAGTATCTATAGAAACTTCGTATCCCTCGTAACATCCTCAGTCAAATCGTTTTTAGAAAATGACTCTTGATGATTTCTAAGCATATCTAGAAATTCTCCCGTTTCCTCCTTGTTTAAATCTGGAAACTGGAATCTGGTTTTAAAATTCCCCATTCCGCATCGAGTTCTGTCGTAGATTTTGGCTTGGAAGCGTCAGTTAGGCTACTAACTGGCACCTCTGTTGAGCTTTCGCTCGGTTTGGATTGGGTTTGGGAAATCTCGATGGGACTTGAGATTTGAGATTTCTCAATGGGACTTGAGGTTGGCAATTTTGAATTTGACGAAACCAAGGAAGCGTTATCCTCATACTCGCTAATAGCTATCATGTACGTACCTTGGATAGTACCCGCCTTTAGTTCTATGTCTAATCCGTTAAGATTTATGCACATAACTGGAATAATACCTGTGGGAGTTGTGTTAACAAGACTGTGAGCAAGATGTACAGGAAATTCGCCGTTTTCAGGTTGGAATACTCCTGTCTGTATATCTGGATACGGAAAATGTAAATTTCCAATTATTCTACTCTCACAATTTGATGGAATTATTTCGTCTCTTAACAAGGATAGAGTAACGTCTATTAAATGTTGTTTAGGTGTACAATTCCATGTAGAGTTAGGATTATCATCGGTTTTTACATCTGTAGCTACGTTAAGTGATGCTACGTAAATGTGATTGGGTTTATAAAATTCCCTGTTTATTATTTCCTTATTTTGATTATAAGCAACATGAGCTAAAGCTGGTGTAGATGACATTTGAAATTTTAACTCGCCTATAGTTAAGACGTTATCTGGGCAATTTAATGCTAACGAAACTGATTTATTCGACATGTAATCGTATCCCAATAGCACTGAAATGTTACCAAATGAACTATCAGGAACGATAATAAATTCTTGAGTTCTAGAAAATTCACACTTTTCTATAATTGTTACTATTTTCCTATTGGTTTTAATGTGACGATTTCCGACCCCAACCAGATTGACTGGAGTGGTCATTGGAATCAAGGTACATGTAACTCTAAAATTCTGAAGCATGCGTTGTGCTGCTGCGTTCGTAATTAACGAAAGTGAAGAACCTGTGTCCAATAAACAGATTTCTGGCCTATTACCAACGTCAAACACTAAGTGTGGACGTGAATATTTAACCTTAGTTTTATTAAAAACTGTGTTCACTTGAACGTTATCAGCGTTAGGCGCTGTTTGCTCCGAGTCGAGCGATGCTTCTCCTTGCTGCTTTGACTCGAGGCTAGTATCAACCTCGGACGCTAGATGGTGCTGCTTGTACCATCTGTTGCCCGGTTGAGCAGAAATGATCGTGAGCAAGTTTCCTCGCTCTCCTAACAATGAGTGTTTCGCTGGTGACGCATTTGGGTCAGCAACATTTTTGCTGTCCCAAAACGTTAAGCAGAGTGTAGGTTCAAACGTTCCTACAACTGTTGGAATTCTAAGTTTCCAATCTTTCTGCGTTGTTGGTGAAATACTAATAGAAGTGCCCGAAGGCATTTTAATTCCGTTTTTATAAAATGAATCATCCTTATGTTTAAACTGAACTGTGCGTTCGTTACCTAATAAAACAATACTATCGGTTTTTTAGTATCAACTGGGTTTAATTCTGAATGAAAATTTGAAGAATCTAAACCATCTTTGAATAGAGTTGCTATTACTGAGTCACAAGTTAAATCGTATTTGTCGTTTGTGTTTAAAGCATTTGTAAATTCATTTACCAGATTTTTATTACTGTCTATGGACCTCGCAAAATGTTTTGATGGATTTTTCCCAAAAATAAGATGCTAAACGTGGTAAAGCTAACGTGCGATCTGGCAAAGCAAGTATTTGCTGGTGCCATTCAACGTTTGAGTACAAATTAATCATTAATTTATTTGCATCTTCTTCTGAAAATAATGAAACACATTTTACGTTTAAAGAATGAGTATTATTTACCTCATTAGTTTGATTAACAGGACTTTGAGCTTGAACTGAGCCGACGTGTGGATTGTGACCGTCATTATTGCTCTGTTCTGGCTAATTTACATTTAGTTCTGAATCCCTGTTCACATTCAGACTACTAACTCGTTTTTTGAATAGCAACGATTTTGACATGAGTCATTACCTCGTTTATATCTGTAGCGTGTTGTGGAACACGGTTTTGGCTGTTGTTATTTTGCCGTTGCTGATTTTAGTTTTGATTTTGATTTTGATTTCTATTTTGGTTTTGGTTTCTACCGTAATTATTATTACCGGAATTTTGATTTTGTTGCCTGTTATAGTAACCATTGTTACCGTTATTGCTAGTATTAGCTTGGAATGAGTAAGGGTTATTTTTCTTGTTGAACTGGATAGAATCACTATTGTCAAAACCAGAAAAATAACCACGGTTACCACGGTTATTTCCCCTGTAACGATTACCTCCGCGACCGTTTTTATTGTTAGATTTATTTGTTGGAAATGCTCCTTCTTGTTTAGCCTTTCCCCAACGTTGTCGGACTAGCTCTAAGTTTTTGTTTTTTTGTACGACATTCTCGCTTTAAATGCCCTGGGGCTAAACAACGGTAGCACGTTTTGACTTGGTTTACATTTGTGTTTACTGTACTAACTTTAGCTTCAACATTTTTAGCTTTAGTGTTAGCGTTACGAAGCTTAGTCATACCTTTCTCCAAGGAATTCATTTTATCTAGCATTGTGCCAAAAGCTAAATTGTTAACTTCCGTATTTGTTTAGTGCCTGATTTATCTGAGTTACGATCATTTTCATCTTGGAATCCAGCTAATACTGAACATTTATAGATGGCTGAATTATACGTATCCCTGAACGTAGTATGCATTTGTGATGTTACATGAGTTTCGATTTCCCATGGCATGGCGTGTAAAAATACTGAACGCATTCCGTCACCCTTAGCTAATTGTTTAAAAGCTCGTTGTGCTTCCGAGTCTGAAGGTTTGACTCGCTAAAGTTGTGAAGCCATTTTCTCTGGCCTGGCAGCGAAAAGTTCGATAGTTTCTCCCTGTTTGAGTCGCGCTGTGTGGAAAGACATAGGGGTGACGTTTCACCTCCGCAACCAAATCTATCGATTAAATTTCTTTAAAGCTGTCCCAATTTCAGGAAGTGGCTATAGTTTGTTCCACATTATGTTTTCAGAAAACTGACTGTATGATGCCACGCTTCCTTGCGCTACGAATGCAAAACCTTGTGAATACCACACTTGTAGAGTCTACACGGTTACTGTTACAATCTACGAGTAGGATATTTACGTGTTTTTTGTACTCGTAGTGGCAGGAAAGGTGGCATCATACAGTCAGTTTTCTGAAAGCATAATGTGGAACAAACTATATATGCGGATTCATGTCTAAATAAATTGCAACTAGACCTGTACATTTACTACATGCAACCGAAACAAGTTCTGAATCTTGTAGTGAAGGATCTAATGTGCGCAAATTTTCGACCATTAATGCAAAAGCGAAAATGTCTAATGAGTTATCCCCTGCCAAAGGTAAGATAGCTTTCTTGGCTGAACGTAATTCTTCCCAAAGTCTAGACTTAGTTTGAGAATCTTAGCTTTGATTTGATTCGATAATAGGTTTCAGTACTTCTAAATGATTATCATTTACTGCCTTAAGATTATCACTATTTGATTGTAAACATACTGCTAAAGTATGATCCAAAATCTTTTGAAGGTGAGCTTCATCCATCATATTACCCTGTTGTCCGCTGCTATGATTTGGGGTAAAAGTTAGCGGTGTTTGATTTCCATTTGAAATTTGGGGATTTATCACTACATATGGGGTAATGGGAACATGGGAATGATTCGGTATTTGTGAATTTGTTGGCACTTGAATATTAAGCGGTGTTTGAGCGCTTGTTTGCATTTGCAAAGTAGGCATAGTTGGTGTTAAGATTGGTGTTACCCAATTGTGCTGTGGCGTTACTAAATTTAACGGCACTGTTTGGGTTAGTGGCGTAGTTTGGTTTAATGGCACATTATGATTTACTGGCATATTTTAATTTAGTGGCACATTTTGATTTAGTGGCAAGTTATGGCTCAATGACCCGTTTTGGTTAGCGTGCACCTGATTATTGGGTAGCACTTGATTTTGTATTGGTACCTGAGTACTAAGTGGTACTTGGGAATTTAAAGGTGTCTGCGTCGTACGTTTATTACGTGGAGACCTAGATATAGTTCGATCTTTAGCGTTACCCTTATTTTGAGCAGAGCGATTAGCTGAGCGAGATTGAACTCGTTTGGGAGGAGGCAAATTGACTGCATCATCGATCTCGTCGATGGTATCAGAATACTCTGATTCTGTATCCGGTTCATTTTGTGTAGTATTAGTATTGTATTAGTGTAGTATTGTGTAGTATTAGTGTATTAGTGTCAGTACTAAATTAGTAGTACTGACTCAAGCATCTGTGAATTCCACAAAATCTTGGCAATTTACTGGCCTTCTAATTTGTCTGCCTCTCGAAGAGACTTGAACTGGGCCTCTAGCACGATTATTTCTAGTTCTACGCAATATTTAACTAGATTTTAAGCAAATATTTAAAGCATAAGGTAGAATCAAACTTGTTTGTAGCACAAGTCTTAAGTTTTAATTACTTTGAAAATTTTGTATAATTTTGTACAAATTTGCACCAAAATGATGAATTTTCCCTTTAAAATGGAAAATAGGGAAATTTTCCCAAATTTTAACACCTGAAGTCGGCAATAATTTGACAGTGGTTATTTTAAGAGTAACCACGACCAGTTACACACTAAATTAGCATTGTAGTGACTAATAAACCAAATGCACTGAACTCAATTTAGGCCTATAAGTTTAATCCAAATTATTTAAATTTTCCTCTTATTGTGGAAAATTCAAAGCAAATACACTTTAAACGCAAACAAGATAATACACTTGAACGTATTTCATAGCATTGAACATGTCAATCGACCATTTTCCTAAAAAAAATTGCAAGATGCAAGTAAAATCAACGTTATTTTCCAACAAAGCTTAACCAGCGCTATTTTTGTAAATAGGCTACTAAATTTTCCCGTACTTTTGATTATTAGGATCCTGTTTATAAACAAAACAACTATCGTTGTTGACTAACGAGAAAAAAAAAACACGAATTTTAACGCTAAAATTTCAGCTTTTTAAAGACCGTAAAGTGCAGAAAATGGCATTATTTTCTATAAACTACAACTGAATGCTTTTAAATTATTAGTGTTATTTTTTTCTTTCCGGGGCAATAGAAGGAATTGAATCACACTTATGATACCATTGTAATGTTCTATTCCAGTGACCATTTGACCAGAATAAACATTATTATCTAGGATGACATAAGGGCAATCAATTGTATAAAACACTTATTATGTATAAAATAGGTAGGTTAAAAAATAAGCAATCATTCATCTAATACTGGGCCTTTAATCTACACTCCGGTGTACACAATATTGACCCCACAATATGGCCAATTAAATCAGTTACAGAATATTATGATTGATGTATCGATTACAGTTATTCGGCAAGGAGTCGAACAAATGGCATTACGGATTAAGCCCAGCGGTAATCCTAATCATTATTATATTCTCTAAGTTAAATTAAGGAATCTCGGATTAATTTAGTAGCGTACGTATTGGTACTAGTTAAGCATAAACAATCATAGCTATTGCTAATTAATCAGAATACTTAGCTCTATTATAGAAGCTAGAGTGAGGCTATCGGCACTCGGCTTATCTAGGCAGCAAAGCCACGTCCCCAACTCAGCACGGCTCCTAGCCTGGCGTACTACGAATCGGGACCTCCGGAATTTGACTAGCATGCACTAGTTAAACAACTGTTAGCGGCTGATGATCGACTGATATTATGCAGTCCGAGGATCGGTTTAAATACTGTAGCGTTATTGGCCATGATCGATCCATTGTAGTACTGATTTATTATTGAAATGCAAAGTATAGTAACATTTGGACAGCTTGGGCCCTTATCGCCAAATGGGACCTCTACACATGTCAATCATTCTATTGTTGCTTTCAGGTTCATTAATTGTTCCCCATTTGCGGTGCTTTGATGTTATATGCCGCCATAATTAACTATCCCGTGTGGGAGGGATTTATTGTTATTCCACGAAGCGATCGATCACGAGTGACGATCTTATCGTAATTAAATCTACTTCTGGAAAGTCTAGGGTCTATGAAACTGTCGTAAATAATGTCAGCTGGTAATGTCATCCTTTAAACTCTAACAATAGGTGTAATTACACTTGTTTAGTCTCAAATGATCTTGCCGCCTCTTGGTCACCTTTGAAGAAGGACTCCCAATTATATTTGCTATCTGGAGTCGTTTTGATCTATCCGAATAAATACTCGGCTCATGCATTTAATAAATGTATGATATTATGCAAATATGCATCCAATTAATTAATTGTATTGTTTCTGTTATGAATATTAATTAAGACATTAATTATTTCCTTACAGATGTGTTGGGGAGGGTTCACATTCTGTAGAAGAAAGAAAGAAACAAAATTGTATAAAAAAAACTACAAGAATCCCAGCCGAAACCAAGGATCGAACTAGGGACCTTTAGTTCTTCAGTCTAACGCTCTCCCAACTGAGCTATTTCGGAAGTGATGGGGAGGGTTTACATTCTGAAGAAGAAATCAAGACACAAGATT
>JAHWFP010187040.1:0-32082 GCA_023313725.1 Lithobius niger | reverse complement strand
GGGGGTGCTAAATAGTGTACCCGGGTCCCAGGGGGGGTGCTAAATAGTGTACCCGGGTCCCAGGGGGTGCTAAATTGTGTACCCGGGTCCCAGGAGGTGCTAAATAATATACCGGTATGACGTCACACCGGTATGGGAGGGCGCCGCTATCTTGGATTTGACCGCACTTCCAGTCCCTATGGGTACCGCCATCTTGGATGACGTCACTTCTGGGTTTGTTTGTCTGTCCGTGCCATATCGCATTTTCCCCCTACTCTTGATCCCGTACACTGCACTTGTCTCGAATTCACAGGTTTCAAGATCAACTTTGACCTTCACTCATGTTGCCATTACCATCGGGCGTACAAGTGGTATACCGTCAAATGCAGCATTTGTATCACTAGCAACAAACAGACCTGGGGGAAGATCGCACGTCATCATCTACAGTCCCACAAACTGAAACAGTCCCTCCGGTCCTTCACCGCAGTTCCATCTTCTCATCTTGTGAAAAAGAAAGTAAAAGTTACCCATGGACCGACGTCTGTAAGCTCTACGGTCCCACCAACATCTCAGTCTTCACGATCTAAAGCCAAGTCAACACCTGCTAAACGATCTAAAAAAGTGCCCCTTGCAACTGACATTGTAGTTTCCCTGCTTTCAACGCCTGCACCTGGCTTACCAGAATCACAAATGACTTCCGTCACGTGCTACAGTTTCAGTCCCTCCTCTGCCCGCACTGCGGTTACCGGTCCCATCAACTCTATCGATCCCTCCGCCCCGTCTACTGTCGAACATCTCTACTGCATCAACCCTCCCAACACCTCCTGTT
Source organism: Lithobius niger (assembly GCA_023313725.1). Classification (NCBI taxonomy): domain Eukaryota; kingdom Metazoa; phylum Arthropoda; class Chilopoda; order Lithobiomorpha; family Lithobiidae; genus Lithobius; species Lithobius niger. The sequence continues at coordinate 31,274 of JAHWFP010187040.1, read as the reverse complement.
CCAGTATCGTTGATCCCACCTTCTCAACCATAAACGGTGGCTGCCCCGTTTTCTACGGTACCGGTTGGTCTTCGTCAGGCCTTTGAATCCTTGTTCCCCTCGTCAAATACTATTCGTACCACTCTTCTCAGGAATATTTCCCTTTCTTCCCAGGCGCTCGCCCAGTTCAATTCCAATGTCACGTTTCTTCTGGCGACTGCCCGACAATTCTCGATCGACCTGGCCCAATTTCACGCTGATGAACTTGAACTGTTAATCCTTCGAGCAAAAGCCTCCGATCTTAGTTCGTTTTGAACCTCCCACCAAGAACATGAAACCACTATACGGTTCCTCAAGGAATCAAACTCATCCTTTGCATATGAGATTAGCCACAGTCAGATTTTCCTGAAAACCCCACCGGCGGAAAAGATTTTAACTTCAACAGTTTCGACTGGATGTCTCTAATCTCTCGGACACCCACTTGGCGGAAGCAACATACAGCAGTTTCCAGGTCTCGCCGTCCCAATCGTACTCTACTTCCTTTACAATGGTCGCCTCGTACCACTACCTCTTCCAGTAGCCAAGCAAGCAAGCCTAGCCCAGCAACAACGTTGCAGCAGTTATCAAGTGATGACCCGGCTCTGGTACCCGCTTCTCCTGAGTCACTTATCCCGGCAGTTTCCATCGGTTCCCCACTTCATCCTGCAGCCCCCTGCAATCAGGTCTGCATATGGATGCCCCCGGTTCTCCACCGGTTACCACCGCACAGTTCTTATCCGATACCGGCCAGCTCATAGGTGCATGGTTGACTGCCTCTGCTGCGCCTACTTTGCCAAAGATCACCGCGTATAGCGTTTGACAGTTTGTCACTGCTCCTGTCTTTGTGCCTGTGTTTTCCGGATTGCTTCCCTGTGCCACGCCCTCTTCCATTTATCTTTCTTGTGCGGACTGTCAACACAAAGCCACTGGGGTAGCCCTCGGTTTCCGAGCCCTTCCTTAATGCGTCGCTGCCATCCTTTAGACTTCTCTACCACAGCTTCGAGGAACCAGTCCCTCACCATGGTCGCGTCTTTATTTCCGGACTGCGTCCCACGGTTACCAGCAATGTGACTAACTTTTCAACGAAACACACCTCTTCACTTCATTTTAGGGTTTGACTGAGTCCGGGTAAATGTCCGGTCCGATCCGGTCCGGGTAATGCTATTTTTGACCCGACTCGGACTCGGAAAAAATTCGACCGAGTGCAAACAGGGTAATAACTATTTGTTGAAAAATTATTTTTATTTTCATAGTTTCATTTCACCTTTTAGCGGAACCTAAAACTACTTGCACGCAATCGATATTCCTTAAGGTGTACAGAAATTTAAAAAAAATCAAATAAATGGCTGTAATAGTTTTTGCAAATCATTTTTTCTAGTTACGGGCGGTAATGAACTAAAATTGAAAATCTCCGTTTAGAGAAAACGCGCCCGCAAGTCGGCGTTAGATAAGCTACTTAACGTTGTTCTCCTGATCATCGATAGTGTGAAGGTTTATAAGCTGCTTTCCGTTTTAGTTTTGCATTGTGGTTGCTTTTTTAATTTTTTATTATTGTGAAACTTAATGATTCTCGTGATTTCAACGACGAACTAAGAACCAGCACCTCCGTGAAATCTGAATTGGAACCATGACGGACATGTTGCACTCACACCAAACAGGATGTTTAATGTGGGATAATAAGCAACACTCACAGAATACTATTTTCTGAAACTCCAAAAACCTATTTTAATTTTCGTACGTGTTTTGAAATTCGTTAAAACATCACTGGCTATTTTTGTTAATCAAACCCAAGAACTGAAACGATTTTTCAAGTGTAAAGCAAAAATACAATCTCCGGATGTCAGTTGCGCTAAATAAGTTTAACAAAAAAGTAAGGCTGGATGCCACGACGGCTGAGGTGCTTGTAACATCCCCGACATCCTGATTGAATTTGGGCGAAGTTAAAAACTACTACGACTTGTTGTTATGGTATTTTCGTAACAGCAAAGTTTGGCTACTGATGCGACGTGGGGAATTGAGTGTTCATGTCCTAATTTATAGGCCTAGACAGTAATTAATAACAAGGTACGCGCTGCCACCATGGTGGAGTAACGTTAATTGCAAAAACGGAGTTCAAAATTAAAAGTGGGCTACATATTATTTAACTCTAGCAATTAGATTACCGGAGAACAACTGGCATTTAAAAACTCTTAGTTTTATTAAATGGTAATAACAAATATATAAAATACGAGGACGCACCAACACTGCATCAGTAATTCGACGTGTTGCTTGGTACAGAAATGCTGAAGGAGGATAGAAAATTAATATGCGATTGACGTGTGCAGTTGAAAATGCAGCATAAAGTCGGGACACCACTGTACATTTGTATCGGCGCTACCTGTCTCTTCAGGTGCCTTTCAGGTGAGCACCGACATCTGGTGTACTGGCGATTTCTTCAATTAATACTTAAGGTGTCTGTTTTTACTTATGTGGAGTTTTTCAGCACTGCAGTGGCCACTGCCTGGTTAGGAGGGGAGCGTCCGTGTCCTAACTACGTTTCAAGTACTAACTACGTAATCGATTGCTGCCACCACGATGGGTGTTTAATTGCAGGCTTAGAGTTAAATAAAAATGGTTTTTGATTATCTACTCATGCAATTAAATCTACACGACGTCAAACTGTTGTTTAAAACAACGAAGAGTTTTAATAAAACATGTTTACCTTTTTACACTACATTGGAACGCAATTGGTTACTAAATAATTCTTTGAAAGCTTTAAGTAAAGCACACGATGATTTTACATTAAAATCGGCACGAAGTGAACAAATTAAAAGTTCATACACTACAAAAATTTCGATAAGAAAAGTTGTTTTGAGTCACCGGACTCTCTAAGTTACTGAATGCACTTTTACATTAGCAAAATAGTCACAAGTGTTGTTTCTAAAGCCACGTGCTAAAGATCAAACTACCTCAAAGGTAAACCTGGTACACAACCCAAAAGACGTCTAAGCTCTATGATTTAAACCATTTTGATTATTTAGATGAACCTGTGTTCAACATAAATGAGAAAAAAAGCCGGTTTTTAGGAAGGGGACCTTAAACCCTTAAATTGTGGTAGTTCTAGGCCAGAAATGCCGATGGCGGTTAACTTATCCACAATCATTCTCAAAGTTAGAGGTTAAGTTTATATTTAAGAACTATAAATTTAGAATTGGAGTCCAAAAGAATACTTTCAAAAATTAAACTAGTTACCAACGAACTGCTACCTTGCCCGGCATGGCAACCTGTGGACCCTGGGGGACATCTCCACTGCAACCGACGTAGCAACCTCTAGCCTTTGAGATCAGTGAGCAGTGCTGAGGGTGGAACGGCAGGGCCGGGGGTATATATGGGTGAGGGAGGGAGCGGACGTCTGCGACGACTACGCGTTTTGGCGGCAAGAAAGGCAGGCTACCTTGGAGGAGGGAAATTTGTTCATTCTCCTGAGCCAAGTTGCACCACGTGAGGGCTTTATAGGGAACTGTAAAAATCTGGATGGGCCTTCATAAGGGAGAGAAAGGGAGGTTCGTACTGATTGGCCGGAGCCTTTGGAATCTGAGTGGCTAGATTTCGGACCGTTGGAGCCGTTGAGCTTTTGGGGTTTAGGAAACGGCCATTTGGATTTGAACTTGGATAGACTGTAACTGACTGATTTAAAAAAGGATAGGCTTGAATTAAAGCTGTACTCATAAGCTTTGCAATGAGCACATCGGAAATACAAACTTGGACGGGTTTTAATCGAAGACTGCGATGTTAGGCATCACATCTTGAAGGAGGGGGGGGGGACGGAGTTTGCTATTAAAATCAATATTCAAGTTTAATAGAAGGATGGTTACTGATCTATTGCAGAAGTCAATAGTATAAAAGGCTTTATATACATTTTGGTTGAGGTTGCTATGGTCGGAGCTCTGATATAAATACAAGATAAACACTTTTTGGAGATAAATGTCCGGTAAAATAAAAATAATAAAAATGGTGCCGTTTTGGACAAGGTAGAGTTTGTGGGAAGAAGTTACGTTAATAAATTGCTTTAATAAGCACTAAGCAAAGGATTAAATAAACCAGCTAGTTAGTAGATGCTAAAACGCATTTTGGTTTACAACATTATTGCAGCCGCAAAAATGACAAGAGTGCAATCGACGTTTTCATAACAAACCAAAACTAGTATTGGAGTTCAAAATAAAAACGCAGAGTGTGATTCCTTAGTACATGTATATGGTTCCTACGACAAACACTAAGCTGGTCGGCTGTATGCCTGAGAAAAAATATAAATTACAAATGTACAAGGTTGTTGTCTTGGAAAATGGCGATCGGCGGTTGCGTGCGGTGCGCTCAGTTTGGAGCGTTTTTCAAATAGCTGCTGTAAATTGTAGAAGATGATTTTCAGAGTTCTGTTTGCACAGAGTTGGAGATAAAGTCTGTGGCTATTAAGAAATGAAGACTGTGATGGTTTTAAACCATTTTCCTGGGAGTTACACAATTTAAAGTGGTAGGCTTGAAAAATAGGCCTATTGCACTACTGAGCGCTAAGAAAAAAAAATTTGTTCCCCGAGTTTTTTTATCTTTGGTGCCGGGTATCCTAACCAATCTGGATTTTTGGCCAAATGCCTTTACACATTCGGAATGTGTGGGGCACTGAAACGTATACATATTGCACATCACATATAAAAAAAAAAGCGTCCCCTAACTTTTGCTATTGCGATACGGCAAATGAGCGATCGCGCGATCATGTTAGAAACGGCCAGATAAGGATTTCACATCTGACGATATTATTTTTGTTAAAAAAAAAAACCTTAAAATTTCGTTGCTTTACAGCTTCCTGTCCTTTTCGTTCTTTTTCATGAGGCTTTAACACTTTTTAAATCCGACGATAAAATAACGCACAAAAAAATGTCATACCACAATTTCATGTAGCTAGCTTTTGTTTAAGCTTTGCTGCTTAGGTTTTGTTTTATGCTGGGTTTACTGCAAATCCAGTTTTATATTTTAACGCTCAAGTTTAAATAACAATCAAGTTTAAAAAAAAAGACAGAAACCCCCCCCCCCGGGCTTCCACGCGCGCCAGTCTTACACGCAATTCAGCGACATTTAGGCTAAACTAACGCTGCTACTACTGAGCACAGACTTATTCATTCTAGAGTTGCGCTTTTCAAATCGTGTTTTTTAACACCGAAAATTGTTCATCCATGCGACATACCTTTGCTAGATGTACTTCTTCCATTCTTCAATAATGTACTCCCACAAAACGAAGTTTATGGCTATTATTCTCCTGTAGTTCATAACAGTTGGCGCTGTTTATTTCTCCCGGCCGCCTACCATAAGTACAACGCAGTTTCGCCTCTAAACCTAACGATCCCGAAGTTTTTCTCGGAAAGTCTAGCTTCTAACCGACCCTCGACCCATATTTCGCCGTCATTTTTCAACATCGCCACTGCAATTTTAGGCTAAAATTTTCGACAATAACACGTGTAACGCTGACGTCACAACACTGTGTGTACTATGGACGACGGTTTCGCGTTGACAGATCTCGTTGGAGGATACCACTTTGTTTTTTCTAATTACAAAATCTGTGAAATCCCTAGTGTTTTAATATTTTACACTGCAACTGTCCCACCCACATACTTGAATTTCGTCGGATCAGAATTGAACAAATGCGTCTGATTTTTGAGGAGATATCGCTTACGTAAATCGGCTACCCCCGTTTTTTGGCCACAACCGCATTAATTCGACGTGTGACACGTCGAATTAACAAGTTAAATCGTGACATTAGTTTTACAAGAAAGCTTTAAATTAAAGCACCTTGAATTTACAATTAAAATTCGTTTCCGAAACTTCGCTTCAAGTTTACATCATATTTTTCCACGCAGGGAAAGTTACCTTGGGAGTTTTTCAACCCCCTACATTATAAAGTGCATTCGCAAGTTACAAATCAGGCCTACAGTTTTGTTTCAAAAGGTACTCCCTCAAGATCAAACTAAAATTCTTTTTTAAATCTGAACTAGTTCTGCCTCGACAAACACTAGCAATTTAAGAAAGATTTTTGTTTAAGTTGAGGCATTTAAAATAAACTAGATCGACATTGGTTGTTAGGAAGGGAACCACCCTGACGTTATGGTTTAACTGTGTCCAGAAATGCCGATGGGCTAAGTTAAAACCATAATTTTCTCGAAGCTAGCAGTTAGTTAAATTTGAACTAATAATTTAGAATGAGGCCTGAGAATAACTTTCAAGTTTAAACTAAATACGAACCACTACCAATTACCCGGCATGGCAACATTCGGACCGTGACAACTCCACTCCCGATCGGCGTGACCACCTCTAGCTTGGGGTCTGTGATCTATGCTAAGGACTGAGAGCTGCTTGGGGTTTTTATGCTAACAGGGAGGAATCCAGTAAGACCAAGCGCGGACGTTGAGGATGCGCCCTCCTGATCGGCTGAGGGCCGAGAGAACAATGGGAAGTGGGAGGAGCTGGCGGTTTTACAAACGGATGGTTTGGAGCAGCTTTGAAGGATACAAGGCTTGGAAAGGAAGGTGTAATTCAAGTTTTATTTGATTAATAAAGTGAAATCCTTTTAAACTAAACTGGATTGGATGCATTTAATTGAAGGAATGCTCAGATCTATTTACGTGATTAATAGAAGGAAAGCTAGTTGTTTTGGCTTGGGAATGGTAGTCACAATCGCCGATTTTACTGAGGATTTTAGTGGAAACTATTTACAACAAAATTTGTGTCTGGTAAAATTAAAGTTTAAAATAAATCGTCGAGCTCTTGGTAGGGTTCACGGGGCAAGTTAAAATATCAAAAGATTTTACCTATGGTTTCGAATAACGGCGACCGGAAGTTGTGAGTGCTACGGCCCAGTTTGGAGTTTTTCAAATTGATGTGGAGAACAAACGGTGATGAATTTTACAATTCTGTTTCCATTTTAGCAAAAGTGTAGGTCTATTAAGGGCTGCAAAGATGGGTCGTTTAAGTCCATTATTCGTGGAGATAGGCTTGTTTGAAGTGCGAGGTCTTTTGGCACTGGAGTGCCAAAAGAAAAAAAAAGTGTTCGTCTTGAAAAACGAAGGTTTTCCCCGAGGTTTTTGATTGTTGGAGTCCGGGTATCCTCTCCAATCCGGTTTTCTGGCCAAATTCCTTTACAAAAACAAATTTGAGAAACAATGCAAACGCTGCATGCAGGCTTGCTCTTCCCGTCCCTAAATTGACATTTCATTGATAGTGCTGCGGTGCAAGCACAACTTTAATTTATATACGCCTAATTGAAATTATTATTAATTACTTAGTAAATTAGTATGCTTGTTCAATTCATTTCCATTTTATGTTTTCTTTAATCCTATTGGAAGACTTAAGTAACCAAAATGCATTTCATTTTTCATTTCATTTTTATTAAAAAATTTGGAACAAAGAATTACTGGTCAGTTTTATAGCTTTTTTATGTTGGTTTCGTCCTTTTAGTCTTCTGTATGCCGCAACCGGCGAGAAGACTATTGCAACGACTTTGTCCGTCCGTTGCTTTTTTCAACTTCGCAACAGTACCAGATATTGACGACCATTGTTTACAACGTCCATTTTGTAATAGACTACTTCGACGTAACTAAATTAAATAATAACAGCAGTTGTAGTGCATGATAGAGGTGTGCGCCTCAACATTGGAAGTGGAGGAACTGTACAGAAGACCGGTGCGACTAGGCAGTCGCTGTAGCCGCTTGTTTTTTTTTTTTTTTACTTTCGTCCACTTTTATTTTTTGCTTCCGTTCATTGTTATACTCTGCGCAATACAAAACTGGACGAAAGCTAAGTGCAAATGATTGAAAGCAACAACAAAAAAAAAGATAAGGCTGCTAAAAATTAATTAAGTGGTTCTCAGGAGCACACGCATGTTTTTTTTTTTTTTAGTGCATGAACCTTTTTTTTATGACCAAACACCAAACATTTTCTGGAGCCGATGGCCGCATCAGCTCTCTGACCCAGTCACATGATCGCCTCTAAACGAATCTTAGGGTCTCAGCATGTCACAATTAAAAACTTAAATCTAAAGAATGTCTTTTATCAAATATGCAACTGTTGCACGCTGATCCTGGCATTAAACCATAGATATTGTACTCCACAACGAAATCTAACCTACTGGTTTCGTTTAGTTTGGTAAAAAAAAAAAAAAAAAAAAAAAAAACACCCATCGACCGCATCTGAAAATCACGAATAAAACGTAAAAAAAAAAACGCCGTCCGCTCGTGTCAATTTTTTTCAGCACCACTCCCGGGAACCACTTAATTAATTTTTAGCAGCCTAACGAAACCGTAGTAAAAAAAGGTCTTGCTAACAATAAAACACAGGAATGCGAATTTTCATTGGCCTAAATGAAAATATACATTACATCTACCCGCCCGGCCTCCCCTCTCAAGACCTAGGTTTCATAAGAGGAAGAAAGATGACTGCTCCGACTCGAGCGTTTATATACTGAGGCTTGCGCATGCGCAATGAAGGGGAGCTGCGAGCCCAGCAGGAAAGCCAACTTTCATCACTAGGGATTAAGCCACAAACAGGAGGGAATTGTTAGCAGTAAAAGACAGGTAATTTTGCATTAGTTCCTTGAACGATGCTGTTTCCCTGTAGGTTTTCGGTACTCGTGAACCGCTGGCATTATAACCCGACTGCGCAACTGTTCTGCGCAGCCCCTCTTTTATTTAAACATATTCGCACATTTGTTAGCCATCATTATTCCTCAAGAGTGTGCCCACGCCAGTCTGTTTCTCGACGTTCGTCCTGAAGATCTTCTAGCCGCGTCTGTTGAAAATGATGATGTCCGACTCGCCCGCCGAAGTTACGGGTATTTCTTTCCGTCCCCTGACCTACCCGATGTCGATTCCGATGCCGTCACTCCTGTGCTCCAACTACCAATTTTGGTCACGAATGCGATGCCGCTGCCCATCCATTGAACCCTCCAGCTTCAACCACGAATATGAATACGAATACCATTACCCAGATAGCCAACACCTCTACAACTTCTCCCCTTCAAGCTAGTCAGCATTTGTGATCCTCAAGCCTACGTCTATCCACTTTGAATCGGATCTTCAAGATGCTCGTCAAGCCTACTTTCGTCTCCAGCAGTAGCATAAACGAATGCCGGAAGCTGTTCTCTCATCCAAGCAACCCTTGGACCCGTTGTCCCACTCTCCTAAAGGAGACAGCTCCATCTCGCATTCTGACGTCACCCAAATGATGGACTGTGCTGTCGTCGAATTTAAACACCACAACACAGCTGCCATGCCGCCACCCTACATCACAACATCAGTCAAAGCCCAAGAGAACTGACGATTGGGTTGCCGCCAGGTCGTCTTCCAGCCACAAGCCCTCTTCATCGGCCCATCGCCACGCCCAAGAACTCACTGTATTCATTCCACATTCCACCGGTGATTGCTCCCGACCCGATTCTCGACATTCCGGATCTTGACAGCTCGAATGTCAGCGCTGCATCTCTTCTGAACCAGCAAATGTGAATGCAAATGCTACTCATCCAGTTGATCCGCCAACTCAAGCCGCAAATGCGCCACGCGCCCAGTCGCTACGAATGCCAAGCGCATTCGTTTCCCAGACCCATCGGCTGATGAATGCCACCATCCCTCTCGCCGAACTTTTGAAAACCGCTTAAAACATCATCTCTGCTTCTTTTATAAACCTTCCAAGTCTTCATATGTCCCCGTCATCAACCGTGGATTGATAACGGGCTTTGGATTCACCTAGCACGAGAAGAACACTAAGTAGCAGCAGTAGTAAAAAAAAAAAGTGTTATACTGACTATTCCGGTCATGTACCGGGGGGGGGGGGGGGGCGCCGGCATAGGCCAAGGTCACCGAAAGAGTTGTATGAACGATAGTTATCTTTCAGTGTGTAACACTGTGTAGGTTGTGTCAGAGTGGCCGAGTGGTCTAAGGCATCAGATGCAAGTTCTGATTCTCAAATGATCTGATCCTCAAATGAGAGCGTGAGTTCGAATCTTACCTCTAACACATCTTTTTAACTTTTTTAGTCTATGCGTTATGTTTAATTCGTTTTAATTTTGTAAGAATAAACTGGATGGAATAATATTTCAACGCTAAATATCACGTAAACAGTAAATAAAAGCAATAAAGAAACGACAAACACATGAATATAAATACAATCAATATTTATTCATATATATATATTTTTTTTTTTATAGCCGACGAAAATGTGCCTTATTTACACTAGCAGTTTCCCCCTTTGAGCTATTGTATCCCCTAGAAGTTGAAGTTGCCTTCCCTGCCTGGCTCGTACTTCACCGCGCATGCGTCGGGCATGGCCATGTAAGCCCCCGCGCAGCTGCGGTCACCGTCATTTCTCCTAGGGCGCTCGCCACGTGCGGTCGCTCTTGAGCTTTCCCGTCTATCCGCCACCGCTTACCTTCAATCCGCGATGGTTGCCGTCCTATCCGCTTTTCCTGCGTTCCTGTGGTGGGATACGGTGGGCCTCCTCCGCCGCGTCTCCTGCCTGTACAACCGATCCGCCAACCGGGACGAGGGATCTCTGATCCCCGTTCACCAAACCATCGTCCCTGCTCCCGCTGCGACTTCCTTGGCTGCAGAACCTAGCCGCTGATCTCCTGTACAGAGCTTCTTCATCTCCTGGCTGGCTCGCTGTGAAGCTTCACGCTTCTTCTTCGGGCATCCTGCCTGCATCGCACCTGATCTTCGTTGATCCGGTTATCCGCTACCAACTATACCATGCCCTACCACTCGACCGCCATGCATCCCATACATCATCACTCTGCTACGACCTATTCAGGACGAACTACTTCCGTCGAGGATGATTCTGCCTCTTCTGGTTCTTCTCCGTCTCTGGAGCAACGTGGTCCGCCCACACGAGTCCATCTCTCTCAATCCTCCGTACGGTGCTTCGGACAACCGCCAGCCTTGCCTTCTGTACTGCGTCATCCGCGACAGCCACCTTCGGTTCCCTTCCCGGGCCTCACTGCCGCCTTCCCGTCTGCCGGTCAACGTGGAGCCTTCCGCAAATTTGGGGGACGGTTCACGTCCTCACGATCCTGTCATCCTCCGGATAGCCCGGCGTCCACAGTCTCCTCACCTCCGGTGCCAATTCTTTCATCGCCTGTTGTCTCCGTCTCACTAGGGGCCAACCATCCTTTATCACCAGCCTTTCGTCCTCCTACTGGCCTTAGGCTCCCAATCCCGTTTCCATCCTTTCGACAATCCACCTCCTGGGTGGAGGTGCCTTCTGCTTCACCGTCTTCTTCTCACGCTATGGACTTAGCCTGTGACGAATCCCCTGACATAAACACCTCGTATACCGTCCTCCGACCGGCTTCTCCAGACTTCTTATCCCTATCCCCACGGCCACGACCAGTCCTCCGCCACCACCTGGTCTGCATTCCCGGTATACAACGCTTGCTGCCCCGGACTTCGGCTCCCGCCGCATCCGCCATCCTTACCGGATCTGCCATCCTCACCAGGCCGCTGGATCTGCCGTCCTGCACCAAGGATATCTCGCCTCCTCCCTCACCATCGCTGTTTCAGCCTTTACCTCACTAAAAAAAATAAAAAATAAATAAAACACTCATAAGCTTGCAAAGAATAAAGAAAATTGCATCCAACCCAACGACACGTAGTCTCCACACACAATGGACCAGTGACACAGCACAGACAAGGAGGGCCGACGAGCAACGATGCCAGTGATACTCTACAGATCCACTACGCCTTTCCCGTCCTCCTCCGCCATGAGGGCGGAGGACCACCCTTTCTCTTCCCTCCACCAGAGGGTGCCACCTTCTATTGTCGTCACCGTCGCGCTTTCAAATTTGAACCGGCCGTGCGCCAACCGTCATTCTCACCAACTGCGACTTAACAATGGCGGACAGTTCAACATCCGAAGACTCCTTCACCAACAAAGTGCAAGTGCCCTGAATTTGCTTTTCCGTTGCCGAAGCCTAGGAATGATCCTCATCCGTGTTGTCAGCACCATCGTCTTTGCAACGGCCTGCAAAAAAATTGCAAGATTTGTGTCACGCTCTCCCCCAAACACTGGGCGGTAATCCGAAAACATCACCTTCAGTCCAAGCAGCGAACGGACAGGGCCCGTCGACAACGGGCCCGCCACAACTACGTCTGACAAAGTATCTTCAAAACTTTCTTCCATCCCTATTCACCTCCGGTCCACGACGATGCCTCTGCCGCTCGTCCCGCTAAAAAATCGAGAATTCGATTCTCACTTGGATCATCTACAGTAACCTCAAGTTCAGCCTACGGATCAACTTCTCCACGCTCAACCACAACCACAACTCAATCCACGTTGCAGAAAGGCCAGCATCTCAGTTCGATCCCGCCGCCGCGCACTGACTCCATTCCGGCCATCCTGGGGAACTCAGGCGTCAAAGCACCGACAGGCATCCTAAAAAAATCCAGTATCCCAATCCGGTAGGCTGTTAAAATAAAGCCTGTCACCCAGAGATTCGCTCCACCAGTCTCTTCCTTCAAGTATTCGTCTGTCCTCAAAACTTCGGCGGACTCACGTAACGCCGGGAGCCGTCCTCCGGTTCCTCCGACATTGGAAGCAATCCCAGTCGACCCCCCCCCCCCCATTGCCCCCTTTCCCTCACAAACTATCCTCCGCGAAGCACTTTCCAGAGGTTTGGACCTTTCTCCCACAGAAATGGAAAACCTTCAGTTCAATATCGCCTTTGTCCTGCAGTTCGTGCAAAGATTCTCATCCGACTATTCTAACCTCCGGCAGTCCTTGGCGGACCTTCCACTCCTTCGTCAATCCGCAGCTGCAGAGGATACTCTTCAAGCAGAAAATTCCCGTCTTCGTGCAACCAATGAGGCCTTAACAAACGAACTTGAGGTGGTAAACCGGAAGTATCACTCCAAACATCTCAACTATGCCCTTCATAAAGCGCACTACAATTGGGTCTCGCCGATACCTTCCTCACCACCATGGCAAGCGTACTATTGTGCGCGCTCGCGGATCCGGCACCTCCGACCTGCGCCTTCCACGCTCGGAACACCTTCTTCCCCACATGCGTCTGCCCGGGAAACTCCAATACCGTCTCCGGCTTCCCTTCACCGAGCGGTACCATCTCCCCTACCATCGCCTCTCCAGGACCCATCCCCAACTGCGCCATCCAATCTTCTGGTCTCGGTCGAACCTGGCACTCCTCCACTCCCACCTTCGGATCTACCCGCCGCATCCTCCAATGGTCCCCTGTCCTCCTTACCTGTTGCCACCCATAACGTCACCTTACCAACCGACGACCTTCTCACCGTATCCTTATCCGTGCCCTCTGGATCCGATATATCTTTGACTCCACCTACAACACGCGCGTCCGAGGGTATCCTTCCGAGCTTCACCATCCATCTTTAGCGACGCTCTGGCATCAATCCGCCATCACTCCGGCCGTGCCATCCTTCTCTCGTTATTCCGTGTGGCAGTTCTATAACGCTCCGGGATTTTCCCCTGTTTTCTATGGCATTCAGCGCTACGCCAAAACAACGGAAGGCAATATGCCGTGCACCCCTTGTCGCTCTAAGGCGACGGGAGTTGCCTTTGGTTTCCGCACAACCCCGGATTAATACCTTGCTCTACCCTCGTATTCTCACCATCCACCTATTCAGTATCCGGCGAGACGTCCACTCATGCGTGTGCTACCTTTCATGTGTATCCGCCTCGCCCGGACTTGTACATCTAAATCGAGGTTGTTCATTTACCTCTTGTGCGCCACCGGCAAGCTCAACGCTGCCCCCGTTATGCTCAATCTTATTAACCTTCCTTACCATCCCTTCTGCGCTTGGATCCACAGTATCCTTCAGGATAAGTCTTGTGCACCCCCCACGATTGACAGTCCCTTTCTCTTCGTGACAATCAACGCCTTCTCTGACCCACAGACGTTTCCAGTTCCTGTCATCACTATCCTCTGCCATGGTTACGTCTCCTCAGCGCTCCTCATCCGTGCGCCACCGGTCCATCCTACCTTCAAGCTTCTACCAAGCCATCCGCTCTTCAACTTCCCATAATGTAAGAGGATTCATTTTCGGCCACATTTGATCTCTTCTCCTTGTCCCCACATGTTAGACCTCTGCATGCGATGTAAGCCAAAAAAAGTGATAATAATAATACATAAAAAAAACGACTACCCCTCTCCGCATCCCCGATCTCACTCAGTTGCGGACGCTCTATGATCCTTGGATCTGCATCCTCCATCCGCAAACGGTCATCCTCCGCCCTAGAGTGAAAGTGGTCGGGTCGTACAGCGAGAAATTCAGACTGGGGCAATACCAAGCTCCTCAGGGCACGAACATAGCCCCCCTCCGGGTGACAAAGGTAATGTATATTTTCGTCGGTTATAAAAATACTAAAATTGCAGGGCCTGCACCTGCTTAATTTTAGTTTATATTGCCTAACCGAAAATATACATTACCTTGATTCCCACCCAAGCCTCCCCACCACGAGCTATGTTCTGAGGAGAAATGATGGTGACTGCAGCTGCGCGGGGGGCTTAGATGGCCATGCCCGACTCGTGCGCGGTGAAGTACAAGCCAGGCAGGGAAGGCAACCTCAACTTCTAGGGGATACAATAGCTCAAAGGGGGAAACTGCTAGTGTAAATAAGGTAATGTATATTTTCGGTTAGGCAATAAAAACTAAAATTAAGCAGGTGCAGGCTTATAATGCATATATAGTTTGATACAATATTTTACATATGTTTCAATGCTTCTTTGAAAAAGCAATCGGTAAGCTGATTGTTACAATCGAATCCACGACCACTTCCAGTACCATAGAGAGCTGTTTCAGGGAAAAGATTTGCTAGTTCAGATAAGGCATTTGTTCCACTTAGATAGCGCCTTATGAAGGGACAGTTTGGATTTAGTGTCTTGTGGTACACTGTAGGTTTATCAGTTATACTCCACGAAAAAAAATTCCAATCACAATAGGAACAAACAACGCAATCGTTGTCATCTCGTGTTGCACGGAAAAGTCCTGCTTTGCCCATGTTTTGTGCTGATTGTTCACCGTCCATAGACCAATTATCAACAAAAGTCTTTTCTCGTCCAGTAGTAGTGAACAGATTCACAGAATCCGTGCTGTACATCAAACCGCTCCTCATTGTTCAAGCATGTGTAACTGAATGCAACACTGTGGGGTGATGTAGTCCGTATTATAACGTACTGTAGTGTCCGTAAGGTAATGTAAGAATGCTGCAAGGTAAGATGAATCTCTTGTCATCGTAAGCTGTTAAACAAAGTTTTCTTTGTTCGATGGTAAACAACAAGTGATCGTAACTTCTAATGTTTGTCATTGAATAGGAAAAGCATTGACGTTCATGTAAAAAACGTAAGTAATCATTGCTAGTTACGTGGTTCCATAAAATAGATTTCTTTATCCCTTTTCCGACCTTCTTAAATGTACTGTTATACTCTATCATATACATTTTTGATTTAAATCCAACAAACCTAGAAATTGTTACGGTTGCAGTTTCATCGTTCATTTTTTCAGGAACTTTTTTATATTCGTTGGAAAATAAAAAAATGATTAGTTGGGTAATTGCTCGTGTCAAACAAGTGATGTGATTCAGCCATGTCTCGATACAAATCATAGGTAAATACGTGATAGATGAACGAATTGGTATCTGTTAATAATTTACAATTATCACCATATTTTGGAATGATGTAATCGTAATGGAATTCAAACATAGACAATTTAGATAGGTCTAATACAGCAAATCCAAAGTGAACTGGCTTGTTTAATATTACTGATAACCTTTGCAGTCTAAACAAATCTAATTTGTCAGTTAATGGATTGAAGTATGTAACCGATGGTTTGGCTAATAATTTTCTCGTTCTAGCTAAAGTTGTTGTCAATTTGATCGAGACATGTTTACGCACGTTCTAAAGGCTCTTTCCGTAATACTGTTGTTCGCCAGTTTAAAATTATCTCGTTCAAATTCAGTTGCAGCCTGCTGTCGTTTTTCAGTGTTAAATTCGATAAACGGTTTCAACCAAGCTTTTTGTTTGAAAGTCATGACTCTGTGTATTTTCTTAAGCACCAAACCATGCGAGAGATAGAATTGCAAGTTTTTGTAGTGACAAACATAGTTTTTCCGGGAGAAAAAGTGTGAAACTATTTTTTTAGAGGAATTTGGCAATTTAAATAGTGCATGTAATTCTTTGTTGTAAGGTGACAACATTTCGTTAAGTTATTGTCAGATTTTGTGGTGCTAAGGGATAATTTGAATGTTTATCGTGTAAATATTCCGAATAATTCAAATCTACCTATAAAATATATGCAGTATCATTATCGGGTATATTTGTCACGTCGAGCGTAGCTATTTCTGCAGCCGTTAACCAACGAAAACCTGAGTATGGTAAGGCTTGCATCAAGCAAAACCGTACAAATTATTTTTATCCAAATATTCTATGTATGACGTAGTTGTATCGGGGTTATAATTTGAGAGGTAAGGATTGTTAGCTTCTGCGTAACGATTCAATACTGTGGAGACACCACCACGTACCCCACGTTCGAACATCATGTACATATCGATATCTGTTATTAACTCGAGTTTTTCACCGGTTAATTTCAAAGCTGCATCCCAAGACAAACATGGAAGACTAAAGTAATGGGGAAGACTAAAGTAATGGACAGGTTCTAGTCCGTAATATTTCAAGCACATGGTACGATAAGCCTGAAAAATGTCAATCAGGAGCACCGCATCAGTTAATAAATAGTATTCGTGATAATCACCTAATGTTTGACAATTCAACAAATTCCACACGCGTTGTGCATAGGCATATTCTTCATCCGTGATGTCACTGCCTGTTAATGTAGAATAAAATGACTCCTTCGGTGGAAGTTGTTGTTAGTCAAACTTGGAAAATGAATCAAAATACTAGTATGGATATTGACCCTTACGGGGAGATTTTTGTATGTAGCAGGAAAAATGGTTTTCATTAAAGGAAATTCTGACAGTTTAGCTAATGTGTCTAACGAGGCAGACAGGAACTGATACGAGTCTAAAAATAATAAATTTCGCACCTTTAAGGATAGATACCGTTCGGTGTTCTTTGGAATAATTCTCACAGATTTGTCACCAAAATACGACAAAGCGCGTACGATTAGATGTAAATCGTAGGAACTCAGGTTATGGAATAGAATTGGTAGTGTCGATTTATATTTATACAACAAATTACAACGGTGATGCGCCGCTCCTCTGTATAAGCCAGAAATATGATCGTGGTCACGTACACGTATATCCTGAAAACTAAAGGATCTATTACAAATATAACAATGTGTAGCCGCTCTGAAACTCCTTTCATCATCGCTCGTGTAAACCATAGGAGCGATTACAGATAATTTAGATACAATTTCTGCCTGAACAATTAAAAGACATTCAAACAGTTTTTCCACACAATCTTCTCCCCTATACACCTTATATGAATGAACTTATCCATTGTGATCAACAACGATGTAAGCAAATCCGCAGGGTACGTGCGTTTCTAATTTTTGAACATACGAAGAATTAGGATCAGGTTGACAAGTACTGTGTTTAGGTAATATACATTCAAAGTCTGCATATACAACATAAGGTGCTGGTAATTGCTTATCGTAATGGCTGAATTGCATTGTATCTTTATCGGGCATTTTTAGTCTTTGCAATTTGTTTTGTCTGCAACATAGTTCATGCTCCTGTAATTTTTCTTTAGTATGTAAAGAACAGCTACAGTACTGACAAACGTATCGGGTCGTATTACTGTGGGTGTGTCGATTAAAATTTCTAATCAAACAGTAATGTTTATTATCTAACAATAACAACCTAACAACCCGATCTGATTCTAAATTGCTAATAAGCAACGCGAAAATTGCTTTGTTCTCATAACCATAAACGCTAACTGCGATGTTAGTTTGTTTTTCAAAACGATTTCCTTCAGCGAGTGGTGTGGGAAAACTGATTCCATCGAGATTTAATATTCCCCAGAACCTTTCATAATGCTTGCACGATACAATTCAGCCAGTACAGAATAAACAAAACAACGGTTATCGTGACAATCTATGTTCAACAAGGCATGTTTATTAATTAAATAATCATCTAAACGATAACTGCAACCACCTGCGAGAGGAACGTATTGACCAAAATGGATATCACATTTATCGATGGAAACTATTATCCATCCTGATCCATTTTTCTGATATGATTCGAAGCTATTCAAAATTTTTGTTACAGCAGTATCGATAGCATTATTAAAATCTAAAACAGATAAAACAGCAATAGGTGTACTGCATAAATAGACAATGTAGTGTTTTTTCGACGGGTGTTTCTTTAACCAAAGTTAGATGAAGACACATCATAAACTTAAATTGATTGTAACGTCGTTGCACATGATCGAAAAGTTGTAAAAGATGGGTTCTGATCATTTCGAAGTAAGGTCGTATGTCGATGGTAGCTTCCTGTTGCGCGTAGACATATCTCTGGAAAAAGTTTTGGAATGCACTCTCTTCCAGAATGAACGGAGATGGTGGTGGTGATGGTGGTATCGCACAGTGGGTAGAGTTATTATGCTCTCGTAAACCTCTTTAAGATCGAAAAGGAAACATTACATGTAGAGCAATCGAATGTGCGTTTTTTCCGTTGGGTTGATAAAGGAAACGCATCTTCGTCCGGCTGGTGTTTCCTTTTATGCCGATATAATTTTTTGCATAAACGTAAGTGTTCCCACAAATTTTACATAGAAAAGATATTTCACATATTTTCCATGATTAGTCATTTTCCTTAAACGGTTAACAATTTATGTAGGTGTACAGTAATTGAAATAAATAGACTGAATGAAAAAAATAACATTTTATTCACATAATTATATACATATTTTTCAGGATTAGACATTTTCCTTAAACGGTTAACAATTTGTGTAGGTGTAGAACCTTTACATCGCTCAGTAATATAAATACAAAAATGTCCACAGACTGTAGTTCCAAATTTCTGTAAAGGGATACGATTAAACCACCACCGCTTTTTATACTTAATCAGATAATCGTTAGCAGTCTTATTAACGGGCGGTAAACCCAAGGGGTCGAAATATTCTCTGCATCTAACGACGATCCAGTGAAGTCCACTGTGTGAATCTGGAGATATATTCATCACCAGCCACCCTCTTCTTGGTTTCCTCGGAAGCCGGTTGCTAGCGTAAACGCCAATGAAGTTTCTACATACTGGTGACAGTTTAGTTTCAATTTGTAAGATATTCATTTTATTCAAAAGTCAGTCAAAACATTTCTTCTTTCATCAATTTCCAGCAAAGCGTCCATTTCTGAATAAACTATCAAGTTTATGTTTTCCGTCAGATTTTCGGAGAATCTCAATATGCGTGATGCGTGGGAACTTTCGTCAGCTGGCTGATCTGGTGTGAGATCGAAGCAGAATAAAGTATGTCCGGATTGCCATGCATCATAGGAAATTCCACTTCCAGAATTGTGAAATAATGTTCCGAGTCCACCGAACATCGAAATATAGGCTTCAACGCATTTTTTGTTAGCAAAATTCATAATAACTGGTTTCCCATTAATCATTTGTCCATCAACAGACACTGCTAACGAATTCAAGTTGAAAGGTCTGAAGAACATAGTATCTGCTTTGTAATCGCCATTAAAGGCTGCGTGAGTTGCCATCCTCAGGACGATTCTGTTTTGAATAATACCTTGGAATAAATTGTCGAATTGCGCTGATTTGGCATTGTTGACGACGGTGTGGACCTTAACGTCGGTCTTTTTAAAATGATACTTAGCAGTCCCAGCACTCAACGTACGTGCGTGCGCTAACAAGATATTGGATGCAGGTTTTACTTTTTCTATAAAGAGGGCCATATCCATAAATTCGAACACAGGCGCTGTAACACCAGCAGCGATACCCGCTTGCGTTACGTACAAATTAAATTTTGGGTTGATTGGAACGAAACGTATTTTTATTTCTACGTTATTCAGTACGAGTTTGTCTTGCAAAGCAATGTCACAATGAAGTCGACCCTTTGATAGCTGTTGATCTATCGGTGGAATCTAATCACAGAGCAGCAGTCAGTTGACTGCTTTTTACATCGGAACCATAATTTAATAAAGTTTGAATATAACTTTTACCGTAAATCGCGTATTAAACGCCCATGGTCTTGTAAAATTAATTTGCTTAAAAATGGGGGGGGGGGGGGGGAAAAACAAGAATTGTCTATTTTCTAAACCAACTTGCCCAGGGAGGGAGTTTTCTATCAGAAAAAAGTCACCTATAATGCAGTCATTCGCGTGCGTGATCTGGATTCAATCTAGCAAAACACCAGGCTCGGACTGGCCATACTGCCATTGTGCCATTGGCACAGGCGCCCTTTGGTTACCACACTTTTGGCACCCCATGGGCAGCCTTTTGTTTTACCCCTCCGCGAAAGAAAAATTAAATCTTTTCCGTTGTTGAGCTTTCCTTCAGGCACAGATCCCCCTCTTTCTCCTTACCCTTACTTGCATTTTCAACACTCTTGTTAAACTCCTCCCCCTTCAAAGAAAAAAAAAAAGACCCATGACTTCTAAGAAAGAAGTTCATAAAAAAGCTAATGCTTTAAATATACGGTAATACACGTGTTGACGCTCATCAAAGCCAGTAGAATATTAAAATTAAGCAAAGGCTCCTGGGCTCTTCCCTGGACAATGCTTGGGGAGAACGCTCTCCAGACCCATCAGACTTGAATTCCTGGTAAAATGCGTGGCACCCCTCCCCCTTCATTTCTCTAAATGGCACAGGCGCTCTTTGCTACCCTGTCCGACTCTGCAAAACACAATGCCTTTATTCTCATTTATTCACAAATTTAATTTATTAAATTGGCCACCTTTTAATATCTAACATAATTCAAAGTTAAAACTAATTAAAACGGAAGCGATTCACAACCCGGAAGCACATTTTTATTTACACTATTTTCCAGAAAATCGTAAAATTGACATTTTTTTCTGTTCATCCCTTTTTCCTGCTTTCCTGGATAGAGTAATCCATGCCAGAACTTTCGGAGGAACTTCCGGCTTGGATTACTCTCTCCAGGAGGGCAGGACGAAGAGAAGAACAGAAAACAATGTCAATTTTACGACTTTCCGAAAAATTGTGTAAACAAAAATGTGCTTCCTGGTGTTAATCGCGTCGTCTTGTTTTAAAGGTTGGCCATGGTTAGAAATTTGTTTTAACTTTGAATTATGTTAGATATTGAAAGGTGGACGATCTAATAAACTAAATTTGTGAATCAATGAGAATAAGGGCATTGTGTTTTCCTAGAGTGAATCCAGATCACGCACGTAATTGATTGAACGCTAGGCCTAATATTGCTGACTTTTCCGTGATTACAAACGCTCCCGTGAATCGTGTTGATTTTGTTGAATGTATGAAGTTTTTAGTTAATTTTGCTGCAGAAAAATCAAAATTTACGGGAATGAAATGTTGCTTTCGTTAAAACTTAAGAAGATTTCAGTTAATTTTACCACAGAAAATCGATAATTTTTAAGAAGTGGGCGTCAACAAGAGTACATCACGATTTTTGTATTTTCAAGCATTTTAGGAGGCTGGGCGTTAGCATTAACTGGGTGTTCAATATGCGATTTACGGTATAACCGTATTGACCCGTGCTGCTGGAGTTTAGTTTTCCATTCATAGTCAAGTCCACTTGACTAAAAAGGGTGTTTAATAAAAGTGTTTGGTGTTACGTGCGAAGATTCGACATCCGTTAAGTTAGTAGTTGATTTTTTTTTAACTTTAACTTTCAAGTACACCAGAGTATTAGCCAGATTAATATATTGATCTACTGATCCTGGAATTACGCAATCGATAACTTGATTGGCTGACAATGTCGCGATGGGCCGGAATTCCGCATAACTTGTCTGTTCGATACTGATTTGTGTAGGCGGGACCGAGAATAATTCTAAAGGTGATAAAAGACATTCACAACTCTGTGGGTGTAAAAATGCCATGATGGGACTGTGTCGTTTCAGCGTTATGTCGGTTTAGACGTACTCGGGTCTATTTATACTAGTCTAGTTGCCTTGAAAAAATCCATTACCTTTTTTATTAGCATTCTCCTTCTCTAATGCTGTTCAATCTAGAGAAAACAAACGCAGATCCTTCTGGTTCGCTACTTACTGCACAGCCTCCATCGTATATGAATCGAAGTGGAGCGACAGAGCTCACCTTTTCTTCTCTACGCGCCACGCTGTTTACTTCGTGAATGACGCTGTGCTTACCTCCTTTCTGGCACTGTCCTCCGCACCTCCCCCTCCGCTTCGCGTTAACTGTTCCTCCGCCTCTTGAGAACGAGGAGGTTCTTGACCTTACTGTAGGACGAGACTCGTTGGAGCCTTCCCCTCCAAATCCACTGCTTTCGGAATCTTTCCCTCCGCAGTGCGATACCGATGCTACGTCTCCTGTTCCGTACAGTCAGCCGCCTCCGTCAAGAGATCTTCGGTCTCTCTTCCGAACTTGCCCGTACCAGAACGATACGCGCGGGACAAACTACAGCTTAACGCGCGGAAGGTTGTGGCTACATTAGCCTCCTCCGCTTGCCACGCAACGGCGCCCTCCGCCTCCGCCCTCCGCCTCCGCACACTGCCGCCCCTCGGAACGGCCACCCTCTTGGCCTCTGCCCACGGCGGTTCACGTCTTCATTACGTTTGGGTGGCGGGGGGGGGGGTCAGTTCAGATTACCGACATGCCTCGTCTTTGGTCCCCTTCCCCACTGCGTACTGCCTCTGCGCAGCCCTCTTGGGGTGGACCTTTTCACCACCTGCTATCGGCTTTCACCTTTCCTCCCTCCGGCATTTGATGCTGCTGTTTTCCTGAAAAGGGGTATGATATCCCTCCGCGACGTCTCCATCTGCGCATTCTATTGCGCAGCCCTTCTTTCAGCTTATACCAGCTCATACCAGCTCCTGCGCTGCGTCCTGTCAGGATCATTTCTCCTAGGGTGTTCACCACGAGTTTGCATCCCTCCGCTTCACTTCTTATACAGCGGTTTTTGCAGCGGTTTTCTGGATGTACCTTCCGTTCCGACTCCTGAACCTGCATTCCTCGAACGACCATTCCACCTCCTGCACTGGCCCCCTCCTAGGACGATGTTCTAATCTCTTTGCACCTCCGCCCGGCGGAAAAATGCCTCCCTCCGCTTCTCTTCAGAAGGAATGTGTGGCCCCTCCGTTGTTCTACAACGGTTTTATGGCTGCGCTAACTGCTCCTTCGGTTGAGGATTGACCTCCTCCGCCCTCACAAGGTTTACCACCGTCATTTGTCCTTCCTTCTCGGTCTGCCTTTCCTCCGGCACCACTACCACAGCCTTCGCGGCATCTTCTTTTTAACCTCCGCTTTGGGGACTACCGTTGTACCTTCTAATCGATTCAGGTTTCCTCCGCTCCGCGGACGGACGCTTCCCTTCACTGCCTCTCTCTACAAGACTATCCTTAGGCAATGAAGACTGAAATTGAGCAGGTGCAGGCCCTGCACTTTTCGCCTTCCGTTGTTCCACAATGCTTCTATGGATACTTCAGTTTCGAATGAACCTCTTCCGTCTCCCAATTTGGCCTCCTCCTACAGAGATGTTCCGAGTTTTTTATCATCCTTTTGACTCAACCGAGCCTACCATCCGAGCCTCCACATCCTAGAGTGCTTTCTTTACCACCGTATGTCGTCGTAACATGGATGAAAGCTGCCTTCATTTCTATCTACTCCCTGCCAACCCCTCCGCACCACCGTTCTTCCTGGTCCCCAGCCCAAGACAGCCTGTGTCATCACGGCACTGCACGAATCAACACTGACTAGCAACAATCGTCATCCTTGGTCTTCTCTACCCATTGCGCACTACTTCTGCTATCACCTGTTATCTTCCTTTTCTGCAGCATTGAATGCTGTTGCTTACTCATCCCTCCGCACTGACACAACACTACGGCGAGGCAGCCCACTCGTCCTCTACCTAATGTACGTTCTCTCTTCCCGCATCCTTCCACCCCTGCGGAAGGGGAGCAGGGACACCCAAGTGGACTCCATACCATTATGTCACGTTCCTCCTTCCGGACCTCGGCCTATGTCAAAAGGACAACGCTTGCCTCCACTTACAACTTTGACCCGCTGCGCATCCTCTGCGCAGCCTCCTTACTCAAACAGAACCTAAGTTCCCGTTCACTGGACAATGCCTCGTTCACCACCGTTTCTGAGAAGGATCCCTTCGCTTCCGCTGCGCCTTTACTCCGTTGGACCAACAGGTTACGCCTTTACCCCTAGGACAGGATGGCTCCTATCTGCACTATTTTGGGTTCGCCACACCTTCGCTTCCATCAGCAGGCCTTCCACCCACCGCTCTGTCTTTGGAGCCATTTACTCAAGCTCAAGTAGATACACCCCGTCACTTTGCCTCCGCCTCTGTTTCGCGGATCGGTGCACCTCCGCCTTCGACTACCAAGTCTTCCGCCTCAGTACATCATAATCACATTAACATTGCGCCTACGAGGCCTTGTCATTCATCCTTTATCGATTGGTTTCCTCTGTTCTCTTGGGACAGGACTGTTTCCTTGGGACTTCCTTCCGCCTCCGTCATCAGTCGATATGCTTTCCCAGGCTCCCACCTCGGACCTTCTTCTGCGTGATATGCTCAGCCACTTTCCTGCCGATACCTCCACCAGGCAGTCTTCAAGACAAGATCCTGCTACCGCTGCAATAGCACGGTGTTTACCTTCGCCAACAGCTCCGCCTCCGCACGCACCCCTTCCTTCTCCACAGGAAGATTGCTCTCGTCGTATGCATCTCTCACAAGCTCTTGCTCGTCAGTTGGGCCGCCTTCCCATGGGACAACCCTTCCTTTCGCAACGGCCTCCGATCTTTCTACCGTGGGTACCTCCATATTGTCTTTTTCTTCACGTCACAATTAACCATCCTCTCCACAAGTGCAGATCATTCTGCCTTTCCTCAACATGATCTACGCATTGGCCTTGTCTCCGATGTATGGCTGCGTCCGCTGCGTAACACTTTGCGCTTTCCGCCACCCTCCGCCACCGCCCTCCGCCTTTTGCATCATCCTACCCCTCGATTCCCTGCTCGGGAAAACGGGGGGGGGGGGGGGAAACTTGCTCCCTCTAGGCCTGCGGTACCGCGATCCTTATCATATTAGACTTCCTACGTCCTCATCCATCCCCGCCGTTCGGCTGGCAAAACGTCGGAAGTGGCCATTCCTCCCGACAAGCTGTCCAACAATCCTACTTTTTTACAAAGACTTCACAATCCCCGCCTAGGTTTGAGTACCACCTCCCAGGCGAACGTCCGCATTTCATCCAACACACTGTACGAAGACCTCTGCACAACTACCAACAGTACTACTGGGTGCTTATCTACCTTGCG
Source organism: Lithobius niger (assembly GCA_023313725.1). Taxonomy (NCBI): domain Eukaryota; kingdom Metazoa; phylum Arthropoda; class Chilopoda; order Lithobiomorpha; family Lithobiidae; genus Lithobius; species Lithobius niger. The sequence continues at coordinate 5,825 of JAHWFP010187040.1, read as the reverse complement.
TCCTGGCCATTTCACTGCCTACCGTCGACCTCCGCCTCCCTCCGCTTCCAGCGGTGTTTACTAGACCCCTACAGTTAAGGGCATGATACCCCTCAGGACCACCACCGTCTGCGCATCCTTCTGCACAGCCTCTTTCGGTTCATTCCTCCTAGGTCAGTCGCCGCACGTGCTCCTGCTGAACACTCCCCACGTTTCTGTTCTGTATACTGCCATTCAGCGGTTGATCGCTATCCTCCGCTTCAACATTTGCTACCTCCCGCCTTCCGCTCCTCTGCAAGGGTCTCGTACAGCGGCCTCGTCCATTCCTCCCATAAACGATGGGTCCTCTCTGCCCTACCCGGGTTCACCAAGTCCTTCCGCCAATCCTCCAGAAAGTTCACCCTCCTATGCATGATCTCCTCCGTTTCTCAACCTCCTTGTTTAAGAAGAGCTTACAAGGATCTACTATCCTGGTGTGTAAATCAACCCTGAACGCTGTATTTAAGGCAACCGGAAATACTGCCCTCCTTACTGATTACGGAATCTCGTCTTTCATCCACTCTTTTCAATTTGAGCGACCTCGTATTCCTACACGTTTTCCCGACTGGGACCTTTCCATCGTCTTACCGGCCCTCATGGCCGCTCCCTATGAACCCTTGGCCTCCACTCACCTCAGCCATCTCACTAGGAAGACTGTGTTCTTAGTGGCTCTAGCTGCATACCTCCGCTGTAATATTACTCTTCCACCACAGCCCTCCTCCGTGCAGAAACTCAGAAACCATCTGACCGCACCCATCCTTTCGTCTTCCCCTCTCTATCCTCCATATTGGGTGATGATCAAGAAAGAACCTTTTGTCCTGTACGAGCCGTTCGTCTTTATCTTCAAGTATCCTGAAACTATCCAATGGAACCGCACTCAACCGGTTTTTACCGTTTACCGCCAAGGTTGGACGTACCTCCGCACGGATGATTGCCACCTGGATCAAAGCGTAATTGTCTGGGCCTATGATGCTGTTGACATCGACTGCGCTACGGTAGGCATCAAGGTGACAACACACGAACTTCAAGGGGTTTCCACCTCCTGGGCTCACTACAGCAACGGTTCTATCACAGAAGTTATGGAATCCGCCTCCTGGTGCCGTCCTGCCGTTTTTACCTCCCTTTACCTCCGTGATATGTCGCATCACGCTGACGACTTGTACCGCGTTGGGCCATTTGTAGCCGCCCGCCGCATGCTTTACCCCTTAAACACACTGAGCCATTCTGTGAAGGGAACCGGTCGCTACTTGAGGGGACTCCTATCAAATGGCACCCGCCGCCTTGACGAAGTCTAAGGGAATCCTAATAAAAAAGGTAATGGATTTTTTCAAAGCAACTAGAAACGTCAAAATACCAGTGTTACCAGGTTAATTTTGGTTTCTATTGCCTATTGAAAAAATACATTACCTTGCTTCTGCCCTCCTCCCCTCTCATCGCCATTTGGGTAGGGTAGAGGTAGCGAAAAGGTGAGCTCTGTTGCTCCACTTCGATTTATATACGATGGAGTAGCGAACCGGAAGGATCTGCATTTGTTTTCTCTAGATTGAACAGCATTAGAGAAGTAGATTGCTAATAAAAAAGGTAATGTATTTTTTCAATAGGCAATAGAAACCAAAATTAACCAGGTAACACTGGTATTTTGACGTTTTCGGATTTTCGTTTTTGTTGTATCTTTTTTTAATTTTAAATTTACGACTTTTTATACGTCCACCTCCATTAGTTTTAGACTTTCTCTTTTTACACATCCATTTCCAGTCTGCTGTATTTTATCGTGTATATTGGTCAAAATGTCGTGACCAGTTTCTTTAACTCTCTGTTTAGCAGAATCTTTTACGGCCAGGCCAGCCACCGAGAATATTCCCACCCGTAGACACAGCTTTGCGTCCTAAGTATTTTCCAATTTTTTTAATATGGGGAACTGCCATGCGAAAAAAAGGCATGGCCACATGACTCACCGTAGAATAAAAATTTCCTAATCCGTCATGACCCGACTGGACTCTTCTCCCATAAAATATGGGGATTTCCTCCCCGCCACTCTGTCCCACGTAATGGTTAGAATATTTGCAACAATACTTCATGATGAAACATTTATAGCTTAGAATGAACGCACGGGGCTATTTATAGGAACCATGGTTTACATTAATTTTTTAATAATTGCGTTTCGGACGAAAATGTAAGATAGCTACCACGCGCGAGTATGAACCAAACGGTACCCGGGTTCCATCGTCAGTTCGTATATCTATTTCTACATATTGAAAAGCAGTACGTAATAAAGGCAGATAATGTATTCTAAAAAACTCAACGTTTGCTTGGTCACCAGCATCATTCATCATGTTTACTATACTTAATAGCTGTGATCTGCTATCACCTACCAACTGTGGAGCTAAATGTCACTGTACACGTATAACGTCTGTATGGAATTGCTGGTAACCTCTTTAACCTGTGTTGTTGTGATCACCGTATGTTCGATTACATTAGCTTTCCACGGAAATTGTTCTGATTTGAAACCTTATCTCTGTGCCAGTCTCCAGTTTACAATGAGTTGTACATAATATTGACGAGTAGCATCATTAGCGATCGTGTATCATTTGTACATTTTATTGTATAGTATAGCAGGCAAATCAGCGCTACCTTTGAAATGATTATCCGCTGTCATTTCAGCTTTATATTTTCTTAGCTCTTTGTTAATTGTATCTACCAATTGTTTTAAACTGTCTTATCTTTTTCCACTTTCCGTAGCTGTCAATTCTTGTTCAGTATTCTGCACTTCGGTAATACTTTTATTTGCATTGATTTTGTTAAATTGTAAAAGTAGTTGATCTTCCTCCCTTCCCTTCGGCGAAATAATTAACGCATCTTGACTAAAGCTGTTAGGGTAGGTTATCTGAGCCAGGCCTACCTCGTAATTCTCATGTAAATGTAACGGTTCTTGTAAACTTAGTGTAAAACAGCTATACTGAATTACGCCAGTTTATGTTGTGTTGGAACTTGGCCCAACACCGGCTGGCTAAACAATCTAACTGCAGCTTTACAATAATCACAATTGGCATGCAAGTAAGGGAGACCACACAAGTTTTACTGGTTTGAAACTAAACGTACTGTTTATTCATAGTTAATCTGTTGTTTGTAAGGTTTGTCTGACTCCCTCCTTAATCCATATTTAAGCACTCTTCACTTAAGGGGCTGGGGCTCTACGCTACTGGTGATGCTAATGCGTCCTTGCCAGAGTTTGACCTAATCTCTAAATGTTATATAACTACACTGACTAATCTAAGTCCAGTGTCTACTGTGACTATTCTAAGTCCTATACCTAAGCTCTGTGACTATTCTAAGTCCTAGCTAATACTCATGACTATTCTAAGTCCAATAACTATCCTAAGTGTTCAATTCTACTTAACTTATACGTCTAGGTACATCTGCTTCATCTAGGGTCCTGGTCAGGGGTGCTCAGTGAATTGGAATCCAAGTCTCAGATATTCTGCTGGGGGTTGCTTATATACCCCAGAGTTCTAACTGATCCTATACTAAGGTTTGGCTGAGCATGTCTGGGCTTGTCCCTGCTGGACTCGTTGAAACTGGATTTGGCCAGTGTGAACAGGATGTACCTGAGCCAGTCTGGGACCACTGAGTTATAAGTCGAATCTGGATAGCTCATGGCTTGGCTTCTGGCCAAAGTGTACTAGGCTGAACTAGCTGTTCAGGCTAGGTGTGCTTGTTATAACTTACTCCTTATGAGTGAATCATGTTAATTATGGCCGAAAGGACGTTGCTATTAATTAATGATAAACTTTGATTACTTACTAATAATAAAGTGTGGATGGCTTATCGTGCAGATACTGTGCCGATCCGATACCGATATATCGGTGAGTTAACCGATAATTAACCTAAATTAAACCATTAACAGTTCCGACAATTTAGTTGTATAATTTTGTAAAGTATTATTTGGGAATACATCCATGCTACTATTAGAAGGCAACGTTAACCAGATTTCTTCGCTCATGTTGTCCAATCTACTATGTCACTGGTCCAACTGGCTTGACTCTTCGGGTATCCTTCTCATTTAATGAGATATGCAATTTTTCCACCACGTTTGTGTTGCTTCAGAATCTTTTCAATCTTATATAGCCTATCGGGCTTGCTAATTACTTTTTGTAATTCTTGTTTATAAAAACAACCTAAAATTGGTTTATTTTCTAAATCGATACTAAATACATAGGTATTTTTTGTTTTTTTTTTCTCCACTGATTTTAAATTCCTCGTTCGTCCAGTTTGGACGATAAACCCTTTTCAAAAATACCTTTAAGTTTGGGTAATTTAACCAAATCACCTATTTTTAATCCTTTTTCCGTATAGATTACGGTAAACCAATGTTTCATTTTTTTTGGTGACATCCATGGGTCGCATTTTAATTAATCGATGATACGAAGATTCCTAGGCACTGATAACGTCTGGAAGTACATCTATGTAACGGTTACTTATTGCGGGAATGTAGGTATTTGTGAATCCTTTGTCTTAGTGTTTTAAAAAACCTTTCAGATACAGCTGCCTTTGTCTCAGTGTTTTTGTAGTAAAATGTGTTTTTTGTGTTTTTTTTTTTAATTTTACGAGCCTTATGTCAGCCGAAGTAATTAATAAGCATTAATAAGCAGTATGGCTGAACCGGCTCAATTTTGAACATTACCAGATTTTTTTAGGTGAGAAGAAATCTGGTAAAGGGAGGTGCCAGCCCGGGGATTCGACCCGGGAAACCTCCAATCATCGTCGGGGCCGAAAGATTGTCCAGAATAGCCAGAATACATCCCATAGCCGCTGAAGGAGCATGGTAGCCTCTCACGCTACCCTGGCCGGCAGTCTTGGCGGGGACTTTGCCAAGGTCCCGTTTCCAGGGGTTCGACCAGATCCGCAAACCTCCAGCAACCAGGCTGAGCTCTCTCACAACTCAGCCACGATGACCACAAATGCTTTATGTTGTAATTTTTAAAAACGTTTGGATGTGCTTAGAGGTGAATTCAAGTCCCATATCCGAAAAAATAAAATTCTGGTTTTGTTTCTTTAAAAATAGATTCGAATGCTTTACCGATCGTAACAGCATCTTTTTTCTTCACTGGTTTAAAATTAACTCTCTTAGTAAAATTATCTATGGCTACTAATAAAAAATTTATATTATCATTAAATCTAGCTAAAGAATGAACATCCATCAAATCCACACTCCATATTTTGTTGATTCCTTTAACTAATATAGGATTCTGTTTAAATCGTCGAATAACAGGCTTGAACAAAGTATAGGTTTCCTGCGATGATAAAAAATCTTTAATTTGTTTTAACATTGCTTTTAATCCCCTTCTTTTAGCTTCCCTGTACAATCTGTCTACCCCACCTAACCCACGTGGTGAAGCTGGGTCAAAATGTATCTCTTGTAATAGTTTTTCAATAGAAGTCGTCATTCCACAGTTTAAATATGTCAGTGAGAGATATGTCTGGCTCGTCTTCTTCTTTTTCAGATAACTCTCGACCTCCTTCTTTTTCGTTTTCTTTCTCTATTTCGGCTAAGTTTTCGGTCATCAGTTACGCAGTCGGACTTTGGTCACCATTTTTGTATAGTTTCATTTTTTTTTCACATTTCGTTGGTGTTGTTGTAAGATTGCTTTACGTTTTTGGAGGGGCTGTCCAGGTTGTAATGAACGTCGACCCGAATTTTTTCTTATTACTTTTGAAATTAAGGTCCAGCCGGGCTCCTTTTTCATCATGGTGCGATGATGTTTACGCCGTCACAGCTCCGTGCACGAGCCTGCCTACGGCACTATCTT
>JAHWFP010187039.1:0-23289 GCA_023313725.1 Lithobius niger | reverse complement strand
CTACTTACGTAATAACATCCCCTAATGAACATCCAGGGCTCATCCAACCCAGATGTCATACACCTGGTGGGGAAAAGATTTGGATGGCATGCTGGAGTGAAGGAGAGTCTATCACAATTCAGCACTACTTACGTAATAACATCCCCTAATGAACATCCAGGGCTCATCCAACCCGGACGTCATACACCTGGTGGGGAAAAGACTTGGATGGCATGCTGGAGTGAAGGAAGCAACTAAAGAAAAAGCCTTGACCTTGTTATTTGCGAGGACCATGTAATTTGTGCAAGGGGTACCAGCATTGTAAATATTGGACCCAGCATTTTAAATATAGGAGACCAGGCCATTTGCGTGAGCTTGCCTTGTAAATATCAGGGGTCGGGGATGTTTTTTCGAGCTGACAAAAACAACAAAGATATAAACAGAGTACTAATTTTTCCTTGATCGTACCTGATGTAACACTGCATATACAGTCGAACATTTGCAAGATACAGACAATATTCTGATTTTGAAAGTGAGCGACTCTAGTGAGTTTCTATTCCAGTAGGCCTGACAGCTTATTTTGTCACTTAATCAGCGCATCACCCCATCAGTTGCTTCTCCCAAGGCTAATGTTAATCTACGCCACGAAGCTAGAATTGCTCACTCGATCAGCGCATCCCCTTCAGTTGTTTTTGTTTATCCCTGCACCTTTCCCTTACAGGTCAGTTAACAGACACATGTCTGCTTGTGAGACCGCCTCATCATCATTAACAATCAAATCTTTTAGTAAGTGGATGTCTACAATCAGATGATCTACTGTTTCCAAGGGTAACAGTATATGCGACACACCAGCGTGTGCCTAGATCAGTTCATTTACTTCACTCAAAAGAACCATTTTTTTTGGTGCACTAGATTGTTCAGTATAAATAAGAAAGAAAGCCTAGTGTAGTAATAAAGGGAAAATAGAGGGAAATATTCCAAGGGGGGGGGGATTATTTTGGGAGGAAGGGGGATGATTTTGGTAGGAAATTAAGAAGAACCTTTACATGCTCCACAGGATGGGAGGAGGACAGGCTTGAATCGGGAATTCCAGCACCCGTTAACCATCTAGCTAAACTCTGTCCTGCAAAAGCGTGGCACTTGTTTTGCATCCTACTTATCAATAAAACCAAGAATTTATAGGGTTTGGAGGAGAATTTGTAACTCTAAAAAGTCCCTATTGAAACACGTTAGATCGGTCCCCATTAGTTCAGTACGAGTTTTCAGAGGGCGCCACGAGTTCCATCTGATAATTTTTACTCATTTTTCAGCCCAAATCTACAGTAAACTAAATTACAACTAAGCTAGGCTAGATAATAATTAAAATCAAGCTAGTTTCGTTTAGTTTAGTTTAATTTTAGGCTGAAAACTGAATAGAAATACCCACATAAAACACATGGCGCCCTCTATAAACTAACACTGAACTAATACGACTGTATCCAAGACGTTTCAGTATGGGTTTCAGTCACAAATTCTCCTCCCCAACCCTATAAATTCTTGCTAGAACTGATCAAAGAAAGGGGGAGTATTAGCGTTGGGGTGGGTGATTAGTCACAGGATGCGCTGATTGAGTGAGGAAAGCGAACGAAAATCAGCGTTAATTAGCCAACGTACGCAAAAATTTTGAGAAACTTAATTCGGTCGAACATGGATATGCCCATGAGCTACCATACATAACCAGTTTGTCCGTATGTTTACATATGGGACTCTAAGAAGGACCCCTCCTACCCTCTGAGTCAACTTTGGCGTGGAGTGGTATTAGGGTCTTGTGTGTATTTAAATACTCTCCAGTTTATTTTATTTGTTGGTTGCAGCTTTACATTTTTAATTTTTTACCTCGTGTCGCATCCACGATTTTCCGTGCAAATCTTAATTTACCTCCCACAAAGCGATGTTTGACACGATCTTTTACGAGGTGAGCGTAAATTGGCGGCAAAAAAAGCAAAGGGGAGTCGCTCGTTGCTGAGCTCCGCCTAGCGTCGGATCGGTCAAGAGCGCTAGCGACGTTCGTGGTTGTCATGGTAACTTGGCGGCACGCGTTCCACCCGTTGCTTGAATTGCCGCTCGTAAGTTCATACCGACGCTCCGTGGCGTTGGGAACGCTGTAGTGTGCTCTCTAGCTCGTGCGCTCGCATCTTTTGCTCTCCAAACTCTGGATTTCCTACTACCATGTTTTTGTCCCTTTTCTGACGCGCACCTCCGAAAGTGTCCCGGGACAGAACGGGATAAAAGTGTGCTCTCGTATACGCGTGTGAATGTGAACAACTAGATTATGACGTCTTTGAAACAACTTGGCACACGTTCTACGTTCGGGGTGTTCAGTGTGCTGGTAGTTGTTGGAAATGTCTTGGTGGTGGTCAGGCCTGTTGGTGGCACTTCGCAAGGTAGGATCTTTAAAAAAGTGTGATATCTTTTCTTTGAGTTTAGGTGTTAAAAAACTTCGATAAGTTGTAACTAGTATCATGGAGGTTTCAGCAAAAACTCAAAACCCACCTAATTTGCGCGGGGAGAAAAAAAGTTCTCTCAGGGATTCAATTCAGTTTATTCAGAGCAATAACCTAACTGGTCGTTTGCCCTGATATCAAAACAACTATACACTACGTAGGTAATTGAGGTAATTTTATTTCAGGGCCCTGGCTAGAAGCTACACGCCCATTAACTATAAACTATTACAAACAAAAACGTCAAGTGTGCCGTAAAAAAGGGGGTTATAGGATTGAACACGGATAAAAATTGATGATTTTTAATTGAAATAATAAAATGTACAATTGAGGAAATTCCATCTGTTTAGGTGCTGTTGTGCTTTACGTTTTAAATATATGATTGGTAAAACACAACCGCACCTAAACAGAAGGAATTTTCTCAATTGCACATTTTATTATTTCGATTAAAAATCATCAATTTTTATCCGTGTTCATTTTAACAAGTGAAAATTCAATCATATAAACCCGTTTTTTACGGCACACTTGACGTTTTTGTTTGTAATCCGTGTCCCTTTTTTACAGCTATGGCGTCGCGCTACAAATCTTTATGCAAGCAGTCAATTGTTGCTGGTCCATTGTTGCAATGGAATTTGCTGAGTGGCAGATGACCAGGAGTGGTTAACGCTCGTTAAACCCTTTGAAACCCTTTGTTTTGCTGAGTGGCATTGTTCCCTAATTACAATGGTTAAAACAATGTTAAACGATCAAAATGATCGTTCAGGGACCTGTAACTCCGGAATGGCTCGACGAATCGAAAAAGTGGTCCCTGTAAGGTTGAAGCCCACGGAAATTTCTGGCCTAGATCATGTTTCAGATTTAGGTAGGCTGCAGTAGTTTTTTCTGAAACCGTGTCGCACAAGAAGAAGAACAACAACAAGAAGTGAACAGTTTTCAATTTCCGTTTGGCTCCGTACGTTTACTCTTGCACGGAATTGCATAAAAGTTGGTATAAAGTTTGGAAAAGTTGCTATCTACTATCTGGCCAAGTTTGATCGAAATATAATGAATACAGACGGAGAAATTAATAGTTTTAGTTTTGCTGGAGAGAGGACTTCAATCGTATATAATCGCCGTGTATGATAAACTACAGGAGCACAACCTACATAACAACATAAAACCATTACAATAGCCACAAAGATGATGACCATTGTTTTGAAGATGAGGCTTCAAAACAATGCCTTCCTAATCAGAAAATACGGTAGAATGACATATTTATTTCATCGAACCAGGCTTTTAGAGCCGAGTAGAATTATTTCAAAGTTGGTTGAGTAACAATAACAATCACTGCATGCGCGAACGTTGTTGTGGACTTATCGCTTGGTGTAACACTGTAATGCGGAGGGACAAGTCACGTTTCGCCAAATCTCGTTTTGCCAAAAAAGGAAGCCGATTAAAAAATTTTGCCTAAAGGGCAACTCCCGTTTCCCCAAGTACCATTCATATAGTTTTAGGAACACGAAATTTAATACATTATTCCTGTGTAATGGATAAACATTTATAGACAAACAACCGTTTCGCAGAATCCCGTTTCGCAGACTAATCTGCTCAAATTACGTGCCTCGTTCGCGATACCATGCTAGCTGCGGGTAAACTTATAATATCATAAACCGCAACTAATCATAAATTCCTTCCAATTAGGCATGCATCTTTAACTTCTGCAATATAAAATTTTTAAGGAATATTTTGATTCTCCGAAACGAGAATCTGCAAAATGGGAATTCCCGTTTAGGAAAGGGTAACCAGCACGTGTATAACTAAATATTCTTACAAGAGAAACTTGGCATTAACCTTAGGGGTTTGAATAATATCTCTGTAGTGTGTGGTGCAGTGGCAACCCGGACCACTGCGCTGTGACTGAGGTTGGCGCTAATGACCAAGCTGTCGATGCGCCATTAAGCCTCAATCCCCCCCCCCCATTAACCTTAACCTAGTGACAACCAAGCATTCCAAACAATATTTTAAGTACACGTTTTTCCATCTGTATTGCCAGTTTTCAAACCGCAAATAAATTAATTGTTCTTATTCTGCCACTGCTTGTCTTTGTTAAATGTTTGCCTTTAAATCCCCCCCATTAGGTAGAAATAAGGTATTAAATTTTGTGTACCTAAATTTTTGTATAATTAGATTTGGCATAACGGGATTTGGCGAAAGGGGATTTGCCCTTAAGGTAAAAGCTTTTAATCTTTCTTTTTGGCAAAGCGGGATTTGGCGAAACGGGACTTCACCCTTCGGAGAGGGGGGGGGGGGGGATTGATTTTGGGCGGGGAGGAAGGATGCGATAGTAATTTAAGATTCCGAAAATTGGAGTCATGTTACTTAGACAACAGTGGACTTTGTTTTTACTGGCCTATCAATCGACAAAGAAAGTCGACTTCAAAGAAGTACGACAAAGTATAATTTTTTTGTTAAATGTCGATGTAGTATTCACACAAAAAAAAGGCGTTTTTAGAGAATTATATGCAAAGTAAAATGTCCGTTAAACAAATGCTGTCAGGTTAATTAAGATGATTTTGGGGATTCTGAGCGTAGAGGAAGGGGGGGGGGGGGTAACAACTTGCCTTGGTATCTCAGTTGTAATGCTTCGTGGTTTATGGTTAGTTCTCTGGACGTTTGCGACCAGAACTTGGTTCGGCTTTCCACAACTTTAAGAAATAAACCCATGTCATTACTATTTCAAGTTTAGATCATATATGTGCGTTCTTTAAACGGTGAGACCAGACAATTTTATTCGTCTTATCCCACGCAGTTTTGGGCTTTTTTCCCCCCTGAATCACATATTTAGCTTGGTCGGTCGCCGGTTTCGTTGCAGATTACGTTTGATTTGGAAACATAATTAACACTCTGGGATGGCGAGTCCCAAAATTGTAAACACACGGGCTTACTATGACTCACAGCACAAAACACGTAATTAAAACAGTCACATTGTCACAGTTGCAGCCGAATACCGAATATACAACCGAATACTCAACTTGACGAATACCGAATATGCAACCGAATATCAACCTGCCGAATGCCGAATACTGAATATGCAACCGAATACTCAACCTGCCGAATACCGAATACTGAATATGCAACCTAATACTCAACCTGCCGAATACCGAATACAGGACCGAATGCTCAACTTGCCGAATACCGAATATGCAACTGAATACTCAACCTGCCGAATACCGAATACCAAATATGCAACCGAATACTCAACCTGCTGAATACCGAATACTGAACATGCAACCGAATATTTAACCTGCCGAATACCAAATACTGAATATGCAACCGAATATTCAACTTGCCGAATACCGAATACTGAACATGCAACCGAATACTCAACCTGCCGAATACCGAATACCAAATGTATGACCAAATATCAACCGCCGAATATCGAATACCGAATATACAACCGAACACTCAACTTGCCGAATACAAAATATACAACCGAATACTGAACTTGCCGAATAGTGAATATGTAACCGAATACTCAACTTGCCTTATACCGAATGTATAACCGAATACTGAACCTGCCGATTACCGAATATGCAATAGAATACTCAACATGCTGAATACGGCATACCGAAGATTCGGTACCGAACAAATGACGCACTCGGCCGAATACCAATTTTTTCGGCCAAGGAACGAATAATGGCCGAACAGGCTGAATACCGACTCATTCTGCCGAACGCATAATTTGCCGAAAATCTGTGAATTAAAGACATGATAGTATTAAAAATGTGTGACCATACTTAATAAGGGCAGCCACTGTTGACCAGGTTTCCTGACGGTAAAACTTGAAGAAACTGAAGTAAAAGTAAACAACTTTCATCTTCGGCTTTTGAAAAACTTTTCTCATAAAATGTACAATTTCGTATTAGGCCGTGAAAAAAGGCAATCAACCATAACTTGTCCTTTTTCTTTTATAGGAATGTTGATTTTTTTTAAAATTGGAATAAACTTACTTATCAGTCCGTCATAAACCAAGACGAGAAATGTTAAACTAAATAAATGTTCCACTTTAACAAAATTGCGTAAATTGTATTAAACAATTATTCGGCCAAATACCAACTAATTTTAAAAGGACATACTGTATTAAATCAACCTGCGCGACATAGCTTTTGCTGTATTTGCATAGGTTATAGTGAATGTCGTAAATCCGTTTCTAACGAAAAAAAATAATTGAAATACGAATGCCTTCGCAACAAGCGTTCGAAATAATGTTGCGAAACAGAGCCATTCAGGAACGTCAACCGGGAGGAATATATCTTTAACACTGTTCGGCCCAATTCGGATACTATTATTAGGCCTAAATTAGTATTCGTCCGGATGCTGAATATCATTATTCTGCCAAAATTAGTATTCGACTTACACTTCGTAGTGTTCCTTCTGCGTGGTGTCATTGGCTGGAATGATGCAAAAGGATAAAGGCGCGTTTACTCAAGGACAATTTTCTCGCTCACTAGCTTTTACTTGGTCAATACTAAATCTGCTGGCTGCTTCTTGTCTTTGTCGGAGAATGCGGCTTTCAAGTTGTCTATACGTAGTAACCATGGCAACAACGCGGACGCAAATTTGCTCCTCGTGCCTCGCGACCCGACGTACGATGCTTGCAACATGACATCGTCGATTTATGACAACAAGAAAACAATTTTTACTGCAGTACACGACGACGGACATATTCCTGAATACTGGCATTCGAAGGTTTATCTTCGAATCGATAACTCCGAAATGGACGCCATGTTGGCTTTTGAATTCTCGCTGCGAGTAGCTATTTTTCTACCGTCGTTTGATCACTGCTAGAAGCTGTTTTTTTCCGCGAGAATAGGAAATTTTGGAAATAGCGTGAAATAGCAACAATGTTGTAGCATTGTTAAAATGACTGATGCACTTTGTTCTTTATCCGTGTTGTTATTTATAATACATTTAATTTGTTGTCTATTACCACATTCATTTAATAGAAACGGGAAATTAATCCTAACTAAATAACGGTTGCCTAGCAAATAGCTTTCGGCGAGCGAGAAGGTCTCGTTGCGTAAACGAGCCCTGACATTCAACAGCCAGAGTGCGTATATGCTTTGTAAGGACAGGGAAAGGAGTTAAACATATCCACTTATACCCGAGACATAATTTAAAAGGATGGGACGCAACCTCTCCCCCCCCCCCCAAAAAAAAAAACAAGAATAAAGTTAAAGCATTTGTTAAATCGAGACAATTCAACCTCGTGTGTAAGTATTAAGACTATTAAAAAATGTATCGGCTTCCAAATCAACATGATTGTGCATTGTCAAAAAATACGTATGAAGATGATCGGCCTTAAGATGACACATTCAAGTTCAAGTGACTAATTTCTTTAAGACGTTCTCAATAAGACATCCTAAGTTAAAAAAGTTATTTAGACAAATTCAACTGATTTCAATGTCCTTTACTAAGTGTAGCGACAAGGCAGGGCTTGCATAGTCTAATAAAGGTCGAGTTTTTTAAATGCCAATTGAAAGGCCACGAACTTTCTATCAAAATTCTTTTTCTCCGTCCAGGGACAACTAATGTAGATGAAAAAAGCGTTAACCGAATATTTCTGTATTTTCTCCAACTACGTTTTTATTTTAATCTTTGAACCTTATACAACTTTTTCAACGTTATTAATATTGGTGCGCATACTGAGAAGCCGGACTCGCCTTTTATATAATTTTATTTAACATATTCTTTTAGTCATAACAAGGTTGGAAAATAGATTGAAAGTCAAAAGACATAAATGATGAAAGATTCTTCTGATCAAAAGCTAAGAAATATAAACATGATAAACGACAGGGATAAATTCTTATCCAAAAAAGCGCTTCAATAAGGCGGGAAATAACGATTCGGGAGCCGCAGCGCTATACCTTACACCTACTAGCTGCCAAGTTCCCTCTCCCCCCCCCCCCCGCCCGCGTTTTCTTTAGATAAGTGGTAAAGTTACTAACAAGCCATTATTACTCTAGTTCATAAAATCTATGGTGATGAAACAAAGCAAATATTGATAAACTAACGTAACAAAATATCGTTTTCTGAGAGCGTTTTAACTAGACTGACAAATAAAAATAAGACTTAGCCAAAGAAAAATTAATTAAAACAAAAACACAAAGCAGGATGCAAAACTTTACCCAATAATAACAAATAAAAAAAAGCCAAATCCTTAAAAAAAAAACAGTGTCAAGAAAATAATATGTAATAAATTAGGAAACACTAAATCCCTAAGGTAAGATAAATCGCGTAGCTTTCGCTGTCTGAACTAACCGTTTTTGGCGCTATCCGTGAGTGTGCGGATATTAAACATTAACCACTTGACCCACATTTTAAAAAGGAGACGATTTTGTACTCAATCATATAAGTTGTTAATTTTAACTTTTGTGTGATGATAACCTCTTCATTGAGGTCTTGTTCATTTCTCGTTGGTGGACAGACAAGGTCTGCTTTATCTGCTTTAGTTTCAATTTCAATTAGAGATTTAAAGAAGCAGATAGTCTGCCTAGAACAGTAAAATAATATACACAAAGTAGCCATCAGTGCAGTCACGACGTTTCGGTTCTTAGCTTGGAACCGTTTTCAAGTGATGGGTTTAAAACATGTCAAACAAGTTAAATATTAATAAAACAACAGCAGAGCAGATGAGTCATGGTTATAAATCTTACAAACTTAAGGATGTAAAGTCCCGTACTAAAAATAAAAATTAAAAATTAAATTAAAACTTAAGACTTGAGGACTTGGGTGAATTATGAGCTGACTGTTGGGACATTCTTTCGAAATATGCCGACTTTTTATTGAATTTTTAATTTTTAGCTTCTGCTTTTTGAATCTATAACAGTGGCCTTGTAAGAATTCAATTAAATGCAGACCGAATGCTTTGTTAACACTTTTTTGTTGTTTAGGCCTATTCATATTGATTAATTGCTGTCATTAATTTGGAGGCCAAGAAGCAGTTGCTTTTCCTTTATGTATACATGTTTGCGGCATTGAGAATGGTGGAATGGCTTCGTAGCTCGGCTGGAGCTTGTATCCAGGGGTCCGCCCAGTTAGCGCAATTGATAGATCTCCGACTATTACATTTTCATTTTTGGATTTATTTGATTTAATCTGATGTAATTTACTAATATGGTTTTGTTCTTCCTTGCATTTAACTTTTGCCACTACCAAAAATTTCGGTAACCTAAACACAACGAAACAACTCCAAGTATTATTTCTTCTTTGTTGAGGGCCGACATTTTTAAAATTTTGACTAATATGATCGGTATTTTACTGAAAACTAACATAATAAAACATTAAATAATTATTTCTTCCCCTTTTTTAATGAACTGTGTTTTTTGCGGTTGTTTAATTTTAGTTACATGTTTACTGGTTGAATACAGCGGTAATGTTAAACATGGACTAAACAGGTGGGATGTTTGGGTTCCGTTTTGACTTCGGTTTAGTTAAACTTTACCTTAAACCCACACGAATTCGTTTTTGCATCGAGTTTGTTATTCTTTGGCATGCCATGTTGTTCTTCTGTAGTATTACTTTACAATTTCGCTGACTTCGCTCCCTCATTCAGCGCAGGTCCTTCCATTGGTAGTTGGTTTGTATGCAGCTTGCATCGCTGTTTGCCTTTATTTGTAATAGCGAGAAAGACCGCAAAATAGCCACCGGAAAAAAGGTTTACATTTATATTTTTTATTCGCAGAATCAAGCTCTGAGTTCGGTTTATGCGAGTCGCCAATAGTTAGTTTCAGTATAGCTAAAATCACCATTTTGCCATCAAGAGTGCTAGAATTGTTAGCACACCAGTAAACATCAACGATATCGTGTTTGCCAGCAAATTCTTGACACTTTGGCATAACATGCAGGTTAATGTAAAAACAAGTTTTCTAATATAAACTTTTACGAAATATTAAAGACGGAAAACCATACTGCGCTCAACAAGAATACACAAAAACAGATGCAAACCTATTTACGTTTGCACTTATTTTTCAGACTGCCTGAGCGGGGAATCGAACCCACGACTTTTAAATCCAAAGGACGAGGTCATACCGCTGAACCATGCTGACATGGCCATGTCATCATGGCTCAGCGGTAGGACCTCGGCTTTTCCAGGATTTTTGGTCCAACGGATTAAAAAAAAAGTTGGTGTGCGTGTTGATGGACACAACAAGACACAATTGGTTAAAAAAATATTAAAACCATCATAAGTAATTTGGCATACAAATTTTTAGCTTTAACGTGAGAAACTGAGGGCAAGCCATTAATTCTAATTCGAAATCACACTAATGCTTCCACTTCACGTTGTCATAGAATTGCGAGAATTGTTGGTACGTCAGCATCGTTTGCATTTTGCTTATTTTTAGCATTGGTTTGCGTTGGCTGAGTTGCTTCGTGGCTTAGTGGCTTCTTTGGCTGAGTGTCTTCTTTACGTAAGACGATGAATCGCTTGTCGTTTAAAGCGTTTAACTCAGGAACGACTTGGCCAATTTCGATTACTTTTAGAAAAGCCCAGTCTGTGCAGCCGTATCTAAATAGTCTGGCCTGTAGACAGCGTTGTTGACAACTCCAACACCACCAACAACAGTAACAACAACAACAAGCCAAACACTACAGTTTCCGACCACACTTCCGATCTGATCCTGAAGTATTTTAATGTATTGAAAAGCGTGTTTATAGTTAAGTCTGTCCAAAATCGAGGCGGAAAAAGTCGATTTTGGACATGTAAAAATTTCTAAAATAGCCTTTCAGATTCGGGATGGAGTGGGAGGGGGGGACAAGCCCCACCCCCATGACGCGAGTGTTTACATGGGTTAGAAGCCAACAGTGTCACTTCTACCTAGTTTATAGTTTTTTTCAATAAATTTTCTAGAAAATCTTTGCGGCCTGCAAGTTCTTTTGCTTCTGTCAGGGTGTTGACTATAAATTAGGGGCATGGGCATATCAAACAGTGTTTATTTATAAATCATGATTATTTATAATGATCATGATTATTTATAAATCTCAACACTAGATGGGTGAAAGATAGGCCTACATCGATGTTTTATACACCATTTTAAACTCAACCTTGTCCTTTCGTTAAAAACGAAGCACGTTTCCGTTACATGTAGTGGTAACTTGTTGTTGCGGAGTGCAACTTACTCAATTTAGCCAGAAAATCAACTGCAGACAGTCTCAACAGGCAGACGAAAACCGCATATTTTTGGGGCGGGGGTCACAATGCAAACCTCTAACTATGGGACAAGAAATACATTACGAGAAACTAAGCTAAACTTAAGAAAATAACTAACCATGTTTCCGTCGTAGCATCCGGGGACTGCAGTGAAAGGCAATGTGCGGCCATCTACATAAAAGGTGTTGACATGTGAAGTCATCGCAAGACCTGAGTTCGACTCCCTCCACACAAAGACTGGTGAATCTTTTTCGTTTAGATGGCTACATACTGGCTCTTTGCTGTTGTTCCCGGATGCTACGACGGGAACACGTTTACGTATAGATGCCTAAAATGGTTTAAAAATAATTTAATTTGTAAAGCACAACAGCACTTAAACAGATGCAATTTTTTCAGTACTACATTTGATTATTTAAAGTAAAAATCTTAAATTTTTGTCCACGTCACTTTAAACATGTAAAGTGAATCATATAACCCTTTTTTCCTATATCTATAACCCTACAATCATATAACCCTTTTTTTTACGGCGCACTTGACGTTTTTGTTTGTAGTTGTCTTTAAAATGTCCCCCTTTAATTCCGTCGAGGCGCTGCTTGTTTGTTGTCCTTGTTTTTGAATAACAAATTCCGCCTGAAAAACGACATTCTATGGTAGCGAGAAGAGAGCGCGTTCACTGCAAAGAACAGTGATAAGAAACAATATTGCAAAGAAAATAATAAAAGTAAGAGCGTCCCTACTTTATCAAATCGAAGGGAAATAAGTCCTTGTCAAGAGAATGAAAACGAGTGTTTACATCTTTCGATTTACAGTCATAGTCTTGTCAGCCTCCATTTTGGTGGTCCGATTTATCCCCGTTTACCCTTGACAGCCAATGATTTGGTCGTTCCGTACACTTCTCCGTCGATTATTTTGATCGTATGGGTCTGATCAGTGCCCCGCTGAAGAAGAGGCCATTTCAGCGCCGCAGAAACTTAAATTAAAGGGTTCGGAAATAAAGACTGGAGACTTGGTAAGCGGATTATACATCGAACAAATCCGCGTACAAAATATGCCAGAGTTATAATACACGAGTTATAAATTATGGTTTTATTTCTGTCATTAAATTTTTTTGCATAGCTAACAGCTAAGGCCACTAAAAATTGAGTAAGTGGTTCTCAGGAGCGCACGCATGGGTTTTTCCTTAGCGCATGAAACGTTTTTATAACATTGTCTAAAAAGAAATTCCGATCACTCATAAGATAAGATAAGTTTACGACGCAATACGCAGAAGCAAGACTAGAATGGGGGTGAGCCACTAACACAGTTCCAAAAAATAAAAAATAAAGTAATAAAAGGAGAGTAGTCAAGCGGGGTTAGGATATTTAAGAAAACCATTAAGGGTTTGCGACACAACCGTTGTCGGAAAGCAGCAGCCGTAACCGCGTTAACAGTATCATTTCTCAAGGCATTCCAATATTTAACCACACGTACCGAAAAGACATTTTTTTCGAAACTCAAGAATGAGCACTGGGAACAATCAATTTCCAATGGTGTCCTCGAGTGCGGTTAATACCCGGTGCAAGATCGAAAAAAGGCGAATCGACACCAGTATGCTGACGTAAAATCTGATAGACGAGGATAAGATCAAACTTTAACCTACGCAACTCAAGGAGTTCAAGCCCAAGTTGACTCAGGCGATCCATGTATGGAACTTCGCGGAGGCCTGGTAATCTCTTCGTGAAGCGCCGCTGAACAGCTTCTATAGAGTCAATGTCCCCCAAAAGATGGGGAGACCAGACAGGACTAGCATATTCTAAAAGGAGTGAACAAAATCCTTAAAGGCTCAAACCCTGGTCCTGACATTACTCGATTTAAAACATCGGTCAACGATCATAGCCAGCCTACGGTAGGCAGACGTACAAACCCTATGGCAATGCACAGATGATCTGAGGTTACGTGTGAACCAAATCCAAGGTCCTTTACTTCATCGGGCGACGGAAGAGGAGTATTATCCAGTGAATAAATATTGTTTTCCCTCGCTGCACCAACTAGGAAAGAGTGGCACTTTTAACCGAAAGGGGAAGTTGCCAACACTTAGACCAACCATCAACGTAAAGAATCTGAGTAGTCAGGTCATTTGACAGAGCTGAAGTCATAAGGTCAGTACCCATCTTCAAGTCATCCGCAAATTTGAAACTGTAAGTATCAGGGTTATTAAACCTAAGGTCGTTAAGATAAATTAAAAAGAGCATTGGGCCCAGAACGGAGCTCTGGGGTACCCCACAAGGAACTGGTTTGAGCGAAGAAAAAGAGTTTCTAATGTGAACCCTTCGGACACGGTTGCTGAGGAAAGCTGATATCCAGTCTCTAAGTTTACCTGAAATCCCGCATTGAGCGAGTTTGAGTAGAAGCTTGCGGTGAACGACAGACTCGAAGGTTTTCTTAAGTGCTTTCATCAGTACTTTCACCAAAAATTTCCTGGAGTCGATGACCATAATAATCGGCTCTTTGCTCCATTAATATGATCGCCTCGAAACAAATCTAAGGGTCGTTCAGAGTGGGCAAGTCACAACTAAAAATTTGGTTATAAAGAATGATTTTTATCAAATGTACAACTTTTACACGCTGATCCTTCATGGCATTAAAACGCAGTTATTGTATTCCACAAGAAAGAGGAGTTAATGATTTCGTTCTATTTGGTAAAAAAATAAGGCCATCGCCCTCATCTGAAAAATCAAGAATAAAACGTAACCCCCTCCCCCCCGCTCGCGTCGTTTTTTTTTTAGTACTCCAGAGATCCACTGAATTAATTTTTAGTGGCCTGATGATAATATATGATAAAAAGTCATCAATTTTCCAAGTTTTTTCCAATTTTCCAGAAAATGTATGACTTCTGTATATGTTACCATTAGCTGATAGCTATACAAAAAAAAAATTAAAAAAAAATTAATGACAGAAATAAAACCATAATTTATAACTCGTGTATTAAACCGCATATTTTGTATGCGGATTTGTACGCGGCTGCACAGAAAGCTAAAACTTGGAAAATTGATGACTATTACAACGACTTTGTTAGTCCGTTTTTTCAGCTTCTGAACGGTAAAAGACAAAGATGACACGGGTTTCACCATTAGATTCAGTAACCAGAAGTTAGTTAAAAAAAACACGACAAATTAAAACAGGCTTTCTCGAAGTAATTCAATGAAATAATAACATTTTATTGTCGCATTTAAGCCCTAAGGATAACACGCAACCTTGAAAACAAAAGGATTTCGTTAACGACATACATTTGCTATATTTTAAATAGTCTCGACGCCAAGTTTCCATGGATGAATAGGCTTAGTCTCGGACCAAATTTTTCGCTACTTACGAAATTAAAACAACAGGAAAAAATTTGACATAAAAAATGAAAAGTAGCTTAAAATTACGATGCCCCGGCAATTTTAAGTTGCTATATACGAGTCGCTGCTGGCTTCATCAATAACAACACCTTTTTATGAAATTTCTTCCGTCACTTTGCTCGCTATCACTGAAAACGTTTCATGATGCCCCCCCCCCCAAGAAGCTACGGCGTTTCTAGAAATTTTGACTGCTGAAAATACCATTTTTGAGGTTCAATAATGACTTTTACCTCCAGTTTTGGTAGAATTTTTTTCTGATATACCCCTTAACAGATCTAAAAGATTTATGCCCCCTCCCGCAAGATGCCCCACAAAACCCTTGCCCCCCGCCTTCCCCCCGCCCCGCCAGTCCTTAGGCAGCTTTAAAATTATTTTTCCTCTTTATTTGTAGTACAGTTAATTGTTAGTTTACAGCATTTCCATAGGAGAAACTGTCAACTCAGCAGTAATAAATTACTAGCGAATAGCTTAGAGTATAAGCAAGAAGGTCTTGCTGCATAAATGCATCCTAATAAGGTCATTTCTCACCTTCCTAGGTGCCATAGTCCTGGTTAATTGGTCCAACGTAGTGATTCGTAATTGATTGAAAATCGATTATGAAGAATCCATTATTCACGAATTAGGTTGCAAACGAATCCACCTCAGTCAAAATGACGCATTATTTCGGGTGACTGCAACCATTAATGGGTTGTTCGCCTGGTAATTTAGACCCCTATTGGGTTTCGGTGGCTAATTGCGAAATGTGTGCACCTTTTGTTATGGAAATTACTAGAGCAAGTGCAGTGACCACACTGATTTTCGGTTAATAGTTTTAAATGGAGGTGCGATGTTTCTGTACGATATGCTACTTTTGTTTGGTTGAGAAGTCTCAACAACTCGGAGAATAACAATCTTCTAAGCGGGAATTCAGGCTGAAAAAGAAAGACCATTATGAAATTTAGGATGGACTGTATGATTTTACTGGGAAACATTACTGCCAACATCGGCTTTACTTAGCTGATTGGTGGAGAAGTATGATGGAGATATCCGACTTCTACGGCCAACGAGATGTATGCAAAATTGACGAGGTTGTAACTTAGAAAGTGGGGCTTTCTGGGCCCGTGTGGACTTTCTGTTCGTTTGGCACTGACTTTTTTGTTCCTGTGATGTGTAGGATCCATCGTTAAAGTCAGGCCAATTCTATTAGTTATACCCTTTATTGTAAAAAAACAAAAACAAAAAAAAACAAAAAACAGATAAAAAACAAGTTTCAGCCATTAAAACAGTGATATGAAAACTTGCCAAATAGCCACGCGTCATACAACGCAACTTCAAAACTTGGCGCCTTACTTTAGGTTTGGCAATACCTTATTTTTTACCATAATAATAATATTAAAGTTTTTTTGTGGTGCAGTGTCATCTGTTTGAATTATGTTTAATAAATTCGGAATTTATTTTCAGTTACGACAGTGGCATTTTGTTAAAATACTGCAGAATAGTGAGTTATACTCGACACTCTCTGCCATTTGAAATACACTGAGCAGTACTGTGTGTGTAGAGTTATTCTTTTTGTGAATTCTTTCTGACGTTCTGAAAATTGAAACCTATGCGATTTGTTACTGATTTTCACACATTTGCAAATGGTTTAGATTAACAATGATCAAATTCACTGTTTGCTGTTTGCTATTGTTTTATCGATCTATACGGAATTGTATTTTTTCAAAGCATCATCTAATTACTTTGTAGTTGTTCATATCCATTCAACACGAAAACTGGTATAAAAAGAAGCCGCCAAGTTTTCAAAAAGGGTCGGCCTTTGAAAGTAGTGATATCATTCAACCACGGAAAGACCGCCAATGTTAATCCTATTAGCCAAGTTAATCGCACCAACTAATAGTTCAAAAGTTCAATGAACACTAGAACATTGCTACTCGCGATAGCAGTCTTCAAGTTTTCATTTAACGTCCAAAGTAATATTCGGTGCGATTAACTTGACAAATATCCTTGGCAGCCTTTCCCTGATTGAATGATGTCACTACTTTCAAAAGCGGAACCTTTTTGGAAACTTGGCGGTCAAATCGTGGTCAAATTCACTATTTGCTGTTTTGTATGATTGTTTGCTATTGTCTTATCATCATCTAATTACTTTCGTGTTATTCAAATACATTAGTAATACCTTAAGCGAGCGAGGACTATCATCATCATCAGTGCCATATAGAAATAGATATTTCTGAGAAATATCTCGCGAGCGGTCTTCTGCAAAACGGGTAGTGGAAGCCACCGATGAGGATACGCCGACGAGTGTACGACAGGTGAATGTAGTCCTTATGCGTGTTACTTTAACGAGTTACATAGGTTGCTATCGTTGCCAGCTAGTCAAATCCAATTCAGTGATCAATTCGAAACAAGTGGCTGCAAACAAGTGGTTCCTACTCGGAACCTGGTCTTCTGTACACTTCCGCCAATTTCGAAAATGTTGAAGCACGTACATCTATCACGCATTGCAACAGCGCTCTCTATTAAATTATCTAATAGTAACCCTAAAAATTGACGGTTAAGAATGTGTTAGCTTTCAGGGCTATAGTTTTAGTTTCAGGCGTAATTGTCAGGTTTTAAGCCTAATTTTGACCTACCGCTTTAATTTCGTAAGTGGCAGCTAAGAGAGAATTGGGTTTGTGAGTAGGTTTATTCAGTTATGCAACACGGTGCGGAGAATTGTTGCCGTGGCAATGTGATTTAAGGCCTAATTTTTTTAACCTGCCGTTTCGTAAGTACTATAGCTAACAGAAAATTTGGGTCGAGAGTAGGCCTATTCATCCATGCAACACGGTGTGTTCAGACTATTTTAAATGAAGCTATAATTTATGTCGTTAACGAAATCATCATGTTTTTACGGTTGCGTATTTTCCTGTAGTGTTTAAATGCGGCGATCAAATGTTATTACTTCATTGAGTTACGTCGATATTAGCTACAAGGAAAGAACGATGTTTTGATTTGCAGTGTGTTTTTGACTAATATTTGGTCGCTGAATCTAATGGTGAAAACCGTTTATCTTTATCTGGTATCGGTCTGAAGTTGAAAAAGGTGACGGACGGGCGATAAAGTCCTTACAATAGTATTCTCAGCTGTACAGAAAACTAAAGACGTAGCTAAATTACCTCAGATGTGGACAAAATACGCTGTCGAGTCTATTAATTTCCATAGATTTGGCTCCAGTTTCAAAGAAATGTCCCTTTGTCCTCTTCCATTGTTTTTTCCCTTTGTTCCTCCTTTCTGTTTGTCTTCGTTCTTTACTTTAGCCGATTGTTATCGTGATGGTTCTTGAGTGTCTCGAGTAAATAGTTTCTAGTGCTAGACCTCTTCCCTCCATCCAGTCTTGACCTTTGAAGTTCTTAAGTTCCTTTAAAACAAGGTACGAACAAATAACTATATTTGAAAAGGAAGATTGAAAAAGCAGTTCGGGGAAAAAGAAGTCTGGAAATGGTCACTCGCGTGAGTGTTGTGTTTAAAGTTCCCTCTTTTTATGGAATTCTATTATTTATGATGAATCATGGAAAAAGGAAAAGGAAGAGGGGGGGTTAGGGAAAGTGGAGGGAGGGGTATTGAAGAGGTCTGGGGCCACTGACCCCAAATTCGGGTTTTTGCTCTCATTTTCGGCTGTTTTGGGTCGATTTTGTCCTATTACCTCTAGAATCTTACAGACACGTTTGGTGTCAGAAGGTCCAGAATCTGACACCAAATGTGCCTTAAGATCCTGGAGGTAATGAGGACAAAAGCTGCCTAAAATGAGGGCAAAAGCCCGAATTTGAGAACAAAAATCTCTAAGCTGAATACAAGCAACTCTGACACGCACAAAACATACCCACAAGTACATAAAATCCACAATTTAAATGTAGATTTTGTGTACGTCTGGGGTTTTGGTTCGTGTCGGAAGCAAGGCATCCGTTTTATTCAGATGTATCGACCTGCAGAAATCACTTTAAATAAAAATCTCTAAAGTTCCTGAATGAAGAAAAACTTAAATTCGAGGAGATGTTGCTTTTAAACATGGAAGCTTTTCTGATGTAGTAGATTTTAGTAGTATTTGGGCAAAATTTAGCAAAGGTTTTTCTTTTTTTACGTTTCAACGGTCCATTAAAAAAATTCTACCTTAGTTTCCATACCCTTCCGCTATACAGTCATTTATCGTCATCATTCAGCTAACATCCAATATGTTGATTTACAACTCTTCCATTTTAACGGATTCCTCACTTAACTTTCTCATCTATTGGTTTTCTGTATTTAGGCCTGTACAGTCATTTTATTGACCTTAATAGGCCTAAGCATTTAGGTCAATATAGGCCTATGTAGCAAAATAACTAAGGCCTAAATACAGGAAACCAATAGATGAGAGAGTCAACTTCCGATTCCTGTGAGGCCTGTATCGTGTATAGGCCTATATAGTCATTCTTATTTTGGATAGCTTCGTCACTAAGGTGAAGCTGAGTGCGACCCAATCTGAGTGCGAAACGACGCTGTTTATTTATGTTTGTGCACTATTCGGCTTCTTACTATTACCGGTGTGTATTTTTGTTTATTGTAGTCATACGTCACAAACGTTAGATGAGTGGATGATTGCCACAAGATGGTATTGTAGTGATTGGTTCTTGACTGGTATACCAAATCCAATCCTGTCACACCACTAGAGTGAAACCTAAGTGTATAAAGGTCGACAATATTTTCTAGTGTTTGCTGATTATTTCACAACTTGTCTTTGGCACGTATCGGCTGGATATTAATAAAAGTGCTCTAAAAATCCGCGATTGCATAAAAGCAGAAAAGGTCCAGACCCAAGCTCGTAATATTTGTGTTTCTGCATAGTACGCTTCAGCTGGCTTAGCTTAACAACCTTCCATTCAACCAAGATTGGTCGCAGAAAAGCCATAAAATCAATAGAACACTAAAATATAACCCTAGGTCGGACCCCAGGTCGGAACCGCAGTGAAAGCAAAACAAGCTTCGGGGGATACAAAAAAGAAAGAAAAAACAGTAAACATCGCTGAAGTCGAGTGAGTTAGTGTAGCTTTATGACATTTAAACTGCAGCTACAACAACCAAGAAACTGCTTAAGGAAAAACGACCACGCCATTAAAATTTATATAGTCTTATAAGAACGTTGTGATGTCGGTGGCCACGTACGGAAATGTCAAGATGTTTTTCGTGACCACAAATAATAAACATAATCAAATTTTTTAAAAATCAGAAAATCTTCCTTGCCTGCATCGTTGTTACATATTTCACCTTAGTTCCGACGACTTTATCAGAAAAATGGTTTGACTTTTTTACTCGAGCAAAGTAAAGAATATCAGGCATTCTTTGTTTTGGTGCTATGGAAACCAAGCTGAAACGCTAGCCTACACCTTTTTACAGTGTTATTTATTATTTTTTTTTAATTTTTTGTTTTAGTAGCTACGACGTAGACAGAGGATTTGCTTTTTTTTTTCGATGTGTTTATTTGGGGTCACGAAAACATCTTGAAATTACGTAGTGTTCAGCTATATTTTCGTAATTCTTGCCAAAAAACACTTTCTGCATTTTGAATGGCATAGATGCAATTTCCGTGAATTTTGCTAGTTTTTTGTTCATGTCTAACGAAGCTTGTTTTGCTTTTACTCCTTGAAGACAGATTACGAAACATTGTGTTTTTAGTGTTTTACGCCATTTTATTATAAAAACCGAATCGATGGCCTCGGGGTGTATTGTTAACGTGTACATCATAGGACATTCATACATAACCTATACCTAAATAAAATTTGGTTCGAGTATGACTGCCCCGGGATGAAGTGTTACTGCATACACCATAGGGAATTCACTACATTACCTACTTAAATAAAATTTGCTTCGATTACGACTGCCTCGGGCTGTATGTAGTGTTAACGCGTGCGTCATAGCAAATTCATTCACTTCGTCATCAAACTAAATAAAATTTGGTTAAACCACGACTGCCTCGGACTCCAGTGGTAACGCGTACACTGAAAGAAATTCACTACATCATCAACTAAAATAAAACGTAATCATACTATGACTACGTTAGGCTGTGTTATTAATGCGCACACCATAGGAAATTAAATACATCATCTACCGGAACAAAATTTGGTTAACGAAACTTTGGCAGTTTACTATGTTCGTACTATTGAATTTTTTCGTTTATTAAAACTTTGGTTCTTAATGTATATTTGGCAAATGACACCAAAAATACCAAAACGATAAAATAATAACATAAAAGGGTTGTAACTTCCAATTCAGTATCAAAATATTTTTGATGAAATAATGCGATTCAAAAAAGTGAAATCACAGCAAAAACCTAACGTGTTACTCAGTTGGAGAAACCTAACTTTGGAGAATGCTTTGTTTTTTTTTATATCAGGTCGGCTCGACGCCTGTGACATTTAACGAAATTTAACGATTATGGTTTTTGGCTCAGTTTTCTACCTTCTGCTAAAGGGACACCCAGCCTGTTTTACAACATCCACGCGCAGATCGCCATCCTCGCATTTACAGCACCAAGGTCGGCCGGGGTGATAGCTGCCTTCCTCACAGCGAGACACGTAGCTGCTGTCTCGGTTGGCTTTGGGCATAGTACACGAAACAGAATCAAGTTAAAGATTGTGTCGTCACACACCGGAATTATTCTCGTATTTTAACATCACAATTTATAATTTTCTAGGCTAGTGGCATATAATTTTGCTACGGCGATCTATTGGAATAATTAATTTTTATTTTTATTGCATTTGTTTTTTAGATTTTTGATCTCATGGTAATTACTAGCAAACTATTAAAATTAGTACTGCGCAGTACGCACACACAGATAAAACTTCAAGGTCTTTGTAAGCGCGCAAAGCATCATATACGTTCTGGAAGAATGTAAATAAAGTTCCCCAATATTCAACAGAAAATCTCTTAGACGCCACATTTTAAAACGGATTTTTAGCAAAGGAAAGACTGACGGTAAGTAAATAGACCTTTGGGGCCGTACTTGATGTGGAGGATCGAGAAAAATGGCGCTGGGAGGTATATCTCTTTAAGCAACTATTCTATACTTTAGAAAGTGATCATGGTGGTTGAGCAGTGAGAGAGCTCAGCTTGGTTGTGAAGGTTGGCGGATCTGGTCGAACCCCTCGCTGGAAAGGGGAGCCAGGACTGCCGGCCAGGGAAGCGTGAGAGGCTACCATGCTTCTTCAGCGGCTATGGGAACTATTCTGGGCACATCTGGACAATCTTTCGGCCCCTACGGTGATCGGTGGTTTCCCGGATCAGATCCCTGGGTTGCTACCTCCCTTTACCAGATATTTCTTCTTCTCTAAAAGTCTGGTAATGTTCAAAATTGAACCGGTTCAGCCAGATAAGGATTAAATTGGTTCGGCTGATTTAAGGTTAAAAAAAAAATTCATTTTAAAATTAAAAAAAAAAAACTATTTGGCTAAATAAATGTTATTCACCTCCAAAACTACAAAAAAAAAGACTGCAAAAATTTAATGTTTGCAGTTAAAACTTCTGTGATGCACCACATTAGCGACTGCGAGAGAAAGTAACTCGACAGGCCTTGCTGTGTTGACGTGGTTCATTTTGTGTTTCGAAAACTGTGGGTTGGCAAATTTTCCTTTTAAGATTTTGTTAAAATAAAAAATTCTCGCAAAGCGCCAAAAATATGGTGCGAGCTTGGGGGGGCCGTAGAAATTCATTTTCTTAGGCCTAATCAGGTATTTTTTCTTCCGGCCGTCTACCACTTCCCCTCCCCTACACCTTCCCCGGGAAGATCCACGCTTCGTGTGTTACACTCTAATTTCCTGCCCCGGGCTGCACTAACGAACGACAGAATAATGCAAGAAAGCTGATGTAACGTTTGAAGTAGATGACTTAAATTACGAGATGCTTCCCGCTTAGCTGTTGGGTTGGGCAGCAAAGCCGGCCTTAAGCGTGTTGGCGGAAACTAATCTGACGCATCTCATACCAGAAGAGGTTTTCATTAGGGAGTTAAAATTGAAAATGCCCGTTACACTGAGTATAATTGAGGGAGATGAAAATACTCGTGTGTTTGGCTTCGTGTGTTGATAAGTCTGTAAGTTGGTTGTGGTTTGAATAATTCAGAACTGTCGTACTAACTTGAAATTTGGTGTGTCTGTAAATAACGACCCAAGAATCAAACTAAATGGAAACTTTCTTTATTTGTTTTCTTATTTTAGGGTTCGTATGTCCTCATTTAAACCCTATTCGAAGATTTTGCCAGGTTTAAAAGGTCCGT
>JAHWFP010187038.1:0-37014 GCA_023313725.1 Lithobius niger | reverse complement strand
GAGTCTTCCTGTTACGGAGTTTAAAAAAAATCTGAAAGTCAGAGGCCGTTAGGAATATCACGCCCTTCCCACCCTTTTTTGGCCAGTCCGCCACTGTGGAAACAGGACATCATTCGCTTTACTAACTCGTTCAATAGGAAACAACATCACAAATACGCGTAATAAAATACATTATACCGCACCGAAAAGCAGCGAGGATAGCGCAGTAATTAACAGCAAAAGTCTATGCGCGCATCGCCTTTATTGTACCGTCCAGATTCAATCATAGAAATTCGGTGTACCATCCAGATCACCGCAAAGGTAAGTGACGACTCACTTTGTATTGTTCTGCGCGAGACGAGAGGAGCCATCTCGCCGTACACGTTAGCCTCTAACCGACCGCAATGTTGAAGAGCTGACTTGCCGAAATGCGCAGTTACACGCCGCAATTTTTCGTATGATCGGCGTTGAGCGCACACCTTTACGTACACCTTTACATCAGCCACTGATCGTGTACTATCGGGCGACGGTTTATCGCAGAAGGACCTTCTTAGAGGTTAGCGAGGTATTTTACGTAATATCTAAATTTTTAGAGCATAATACGCTTTGAGCTTCTACACTGCAACTCTCCCACCACTAGACTTTTCCCCTTTTCCCTTTCCATCACCTCTTTTTGGCCATGCTTGTGTCGAATCTGTTTCTTTTCAATTTGTTTACCTTGCATCCTATTTTTTTTGCCATTGGTTTCCTTAAGAGTTCCCTTACTTTTTTTTAGAGGTTGGCAGTAAGGATCCTTGCCAGACTTGTTGCTCTAATAACAAACTATTTTATTATTATATTATTATTATTAAGATAGTCCCAAATGCAAACTACAATTACCGGATTAATATCTCAACTTGAAAATTTGGATTTTGTGTTGTTAGGTGTAGGCTCTATGTCATTGACAATAGGTACCATAGTTGCCAATACACGGAAGAATACAATTCCTGCAAGTATGTTGTACGTTCGTCCAGTTTATCACTGAATCCCATTAATTTATGTCATAGTATTAGTCAATAACTTAGCCTACCGTTAATTATGTTTGCATTCTATAAAACACACCTTGTGTTTGCCGTGTGCTGTGTGTCGTGTCTCGTAATTTCACATCTATGGGTGATTTTATTTCTAAGCGCAGGCTGGGACAGCAAATAGGTTGGTGGCATAATGTATAATGTGAGCACAAGGAAAGGTAAGTTAGCATCAGATGTATAGAGCAACACCTGTTACATTGTTTGGCTCACGGTATAGCCTTGCACTTTTCCTTGTATATAATGATCGGGTTTTAGATTAGTGACGACATGTAACGTAGCAGTGACGCGCACAGGTTTCAGCTGACAAAACTCAAAAAATGTGTATTTCCTCGTTTTGGCTGCGAGCTGGTCTTTCGGTTGAAATATTTCGTACGAATTGGACACATTTTGGAATTTAAAACATTTCATGTTTGGAACTGTAGGAATGTGGGCCACAAGACCGAGTTGTGTTTTATTTGTTTTGTGTTTAGTAGCTGGTATCCTTCAACCATCAGAAGCCAAAACGCAAGCTCAGGTAAGTGTTGTCTCTTTGCAGCCTACGTGCCGTTTGACATAGTTGTTTAATGCTGACTAGAGTTTATGCCAAATGTGAATGAACAATGGACTTTGCTTAATACTTGATGTGAGCTAA
The DNA here is from genome assembly GCA_023313725.1 of Lithobius niger. NCBI lineage: Eukaryota > Metazoa > Arthropoda > Chilopoda > Lithobiomorpha > Lithobiidae > Lithobius > Lithobius niger. Next base: position 35,334 of record JAHWFP010187038.1, on the reverse strand, counting down.
TCATACGCATGCACTAAATGTTCATCGTATGTATGCTTGACAGTTTTAGAAGTTAAAGTTACGGAAATTAGCTGTAAATATTAGTAATAAACTAATATTTCGATAAATATTAACCCTAGAAATGCTAACAGGGGTGGGATCCCCACATGTAGTACTTTGCAAATTTTACCAGAAAAATATTTTTTGAAAGCTAATTTTTTTGGACTTTGTTTTCTAGCATATTTTGAACGATTTCCAGAGATTTTCGAACTGAGCTAGGTTTTTTCCGAAGTGTAGCCTTTGCAGAACTTTGCCATATGACAGTTTTTAACATCACAAAAAAATAGGCCGGGGCCTTCTGTTTTATAAAAAAAAAACTGTTTTGAAACGTAATTTTGTTTTTCCCGTGTCACACTGATTATTTCTACATAATTTTCGTGCCTAACTTTTTTTTTTGCTTTGATACCTATGTTTTGTGAACTTTTGTCCATGTACGGTTTTTGATGCAAAATGAACGCAAGCTACAGCTTTCTATTTAAAAAAAAAACCTGTCTTTATTAAAAGAAAACCTATCATGTACCTTTATAATTAGTCTCTTTAAAGTATGTTCGTCAAATAAAGATTACGAAACTGAAGTTTGACTATTTTGTATAGGCAATTAGGTGGGGGGTCTATCGGGACACATTGTTGGTCGCCAAAGTTAGAAAAAATGTTGGTCTTTCTAAAAAAGGTAACAAAATGGTAACATTCAAAGCAACATTGCAAAGCAAATGCAAAAATCATGATTTTGTAAACCTGTAGTTCCTGATAATGTGAAGTGGGTGGATAGTGGACTAAATATGAATCTATTGTCCATGTACACGTTACAAATGTGTAGTTTAGGGAAAAAAACATTTACACGTTATTATTAATGTCAAACAAAAAGGGCATTTTTTTCTGTTTTAGGGCAGTGGACCTCTAGTGGGTATAATTCGGTTTCACTGGAGGTCCACTTTAGCTGTCTGCATGTCCACTTGGCCCTCCAGTTAGCATGTAAAAAAAAATGCCCTGCACTAGAATAACGTAGTATTACAGTAAGCCTACTTTATGCACTGACGTTTCATTTACGTGAGGTAACCCGGATTCCAACCGACGAACCAGTCTATCACCAGATTATTGCTATATCGTTTTTACCGATATAGCCACTTGTACACTGGCATAAATTTAACTCACTGAACCCGTTATTGAGGTCACAAACGTGACCAGGACTCCATTCGACCGAATGTCTTATTTATGTACATTTATTTATCCTTTGTTGAGCCTTATGAGTGTATATTTGGTTTGTTTCTCTCACCATTGCCCCTGACCGGGCAATTCGTTCGAATGGAGTCCTGGTCACGGTTATGACAGTAATAACGGTTTCAGTAAGTTGTCTTTATGCCAGTGGATAAGTGGCCATATCGGCAAAGGCGGTATGACAGTGATCTGGTGATGAAACCTAAGTTCATAAAGGTGGCTTACTGTACTACGTTATTCTAATAGAAGATTTTCGCTGATAGCTGATTTCCAATTTTCCTTTGTAGAGACTTCAATCGTAGTGAGCAAACACAATAAGATGTCATTTCGACGCCCTTCACTGCTCTAAAATTTTGGGACACAGCCGCATTGAAGTTGATATCCACGTATTACACATTAAAAACCGGGCTATTTTAGACATTTTGTGCATAAAAAAGAAGACTTGGCTATACCGTTGAATACAACATTTTATACAGAATTAACAAACAGATGGAACTTGCTTAATTTTGTTTTGCCCCAGATGGGCCCCAGATGGGCCCTAGACGAGCCCAAACAAGGGTGAAACAGTCTGTCTGGAGATCTCTGTGGATCTCTATGGATGAGAGCTGATTGATTTTAAGTAATCAACTGCCATTGATAGGCCTAAATGTGGGTGTCTAAGATTCCGTACAGAAGAGCCCTAGACAAAGAGTAGTTTCTGCTTTTTAGATTGTTGAAGCCAGTCCGGTTTTCTGCTTGTTAAATCAGGGACGTAGAGGTTAAATGGTACTTTCAGGAAACAATTTAAATAAATTATTTGTTTGACGTTGCATTTTTGCCTGTAAGTCTATTATGTTGGTCCTTATAGTGGAAAGAAAAAAAACAAGCCAGTAAAGTAACTCTGTTGCACATGTTTCTTGACAACAGACTTTTGTGACAAGTGGTAGTGCTAGTACCAAAATGTTAGTTTTGAAATCTCTCTTAGAATTGTCTAAAGTCAAGGGCGGATCCAAGGGAGCGGCCGAGGGGGCTGGGGCCCCCTCCAAGGCAAATAAACACGGAAAAGACGCCGCAATCTTTGAAAAAAACGCAGTTGAATTACGAAAAAAATGCACAAAAACGTATAAACGTCATCCTGCGGCCCCCTCCTGGTCTTAGGTCTGGATCGGGCATTGTGTAAAGTGCATACAATGCTGTTCAGTTGTTTTTGTTTGTACTGATAAGTGAATAAAGGCAGTATGGAGTGGAGCGATGGCAGTAAAGCCTATGACGGACACCAAATTGCAAAATGTTGGTTGGTTGGTTGGTTACAATTTTGTAGTCTTAGTGGGGTAGGTAAGCCACAAAAATAGTGACTTCTGCATTTTGGTGAAGAAAGCACCAAATTTGGCACAAATGATAATTATTTAGGTGTGGTGATGAAATCTGGATATAGGGCCAACTTTATTTCTCAAACCGGAAGTACAAACCGGAAGTGCATATTTTTAGCCATTACCCAAACCAAAATATAGATTGATCAGTCTCCATCAATGGGAAAAAGTGTTTAAAATATGGCGCACACCTTAACTACTGACATCTTCACATTTCTGGGTATGACATCCACCCCGCCCCCAAACTAAACAATGTTGAGTTCATGGTTGTGGCCTATTTTATAGTACTTTTATGTAAAAATGTAGGTCCCCTGCCTTCAATTTTGATCCCCTTGCCTCCAAGGCTGGGTGCTTTGCACCTCCTTAAATGCGGCACTAACTGAAAGGTAGCCTAAGGGCTCAAACGAAGGGCAAACGGTCAAAAGTTTAACGAAAAATCGCATTTTCGTCATTCTCTGCTAAACTGTTGATTTTACAAAAAAAAAGCATGTCTGAACATAATTAAGTGACGTCGAATACAGATCTTTTTTGTCTCCATAAAAAAATTCGCCAGCTTCAATGGTTTAGGCAGAAATTGTGAGACATTGTGACGTAATCTGAAACTATGGCATCACATAGCGTAAACTTGAAGTACAAGCAGAAAGTAAGCACACGTTATAATCATGCTATCACCATCGTTACACCCACGGGGGGGCCCGCCCCCTCGTTGTTGTTTGAACGATGTTGTTTGTCGTATAAGTGTGTGTGTCACAGCAATCATGTCTTCGCAGCAGAGCGATGTCTCTCGACAGCTTCCCCTTAGATCAGTTTCACTGTGGCAGTAGGAGTTACTACCCGGTGGTTTAACATGCCTGTGACGTAAGTCAAAAGTGAAAACAACATTAAACTTCATACACTAACCAAAAATCAAACCAACTTATGACGTTATCAGGCTTATATATGTTGGAACTTATACGGCTGTAAAAGAGCTATACTCTTGTACTGTAGATACACCTGAAGATCTGCAAGAAACATTGCATATATGTTATAGATGCCTAATGACATAAGAAGACAGCAAAAGAAGAGCCGGATCCATTATTGCAGCTGCTTAACGGCTAAAGAGGACCCGGATTCTGTATTGTAGTTAGCTATATAAAGCTGAAGTTGGTCCTAAATCCTGTATTGTGCTGCCTAATTGATGGTGGAGACCTGGACCCTGCATTATGGTTGTCTAATCATTATAGAAGACCCAGTAGCTGCTTAGCGGCTGTAAAGACCCCTATCCTGTAATGTAGCTGCCTAATGGCTCAGAAAATCCGGGTCCTGCATTGTAGCTGCCTAATTGGTGAAGAAGAGCTGTATCGTGCATTGCAGCTGTTTTACGGCTGAAAAAGACCCAGATCCTCCTCCTAGCTAGCTATACGGCTGGAGATAGCCCCACATCCTGTATTGCAGCTGTTTAACGGTTGAAGACCTGGATCAATGATTATAGCTGCCTAATGGCTGAAGAAAAGACATAGATCCTGCAGGCTAGAGTAGAGTCACGCCTGCACCAAGGAGCAGAATCCTTTAAAGCTGTTTTTAGACTAGCGAGAAGAAAGAGCTATATTATTGTGTAAAGAAGATTTGTAAATGATAAAGCTTGTCAATGTAGCCAGACTCTTCATAAAGCATGAAGAGGAGTCAGATTCTTTCCCTGATGTCGAAATAGTGACAATGTCCCAGGCACTCAGTGTGGGTGTTTTAAGAAGGAGAAGTCTGATCACCTCTGCTATAGTAATGGCAGAGAAGGAGTAGATGTTTTGTGGAGGTCTTCAAATGTTTAGAAGGAGTGAGACCTTCTCTTTGTATGCATTTCCTGATAAAATCGATACTCTCTCTGTAGTATCTGAAATATGAGGGATCTGACTACTCTTCTCTATAACCTTTATGTGTAGAAGGAATGCAAGAAGTATGTGGGGAACATGTATCAGTACAAAGGTCTAAATAGTAAGGAGGAGCTAGATGCTTTTGGTGTATAAGTTTTTAGGGCTAAAGTTGTCACAAAATTCCTTTACTATGCAGCATTCCAAAGAATCAGTTTTTCTGTAAATACTTTTCTAAAAGTTGAGCTACAGACAAATCCATTCTTCTGATTGTGGCTGAAGAGAGGTCAGATCCTGTATGAAGAGACACCAGCCCATCTATGCAGACTCAAGTATATACCAAAGCTGTCTTGACACAAAGTGGGAGTTGAATTCTTCTTGTATAAATGTTGGAAGACCGAGAATTATGTTATCTAACTACGTACATGTAAGCTGCATGCATGTCGAAGACTGAAGATTCGTATGATATGTACATAGTTATTTGAAACTGATGATTCATCCCATGTCATATCACATGTGTACAAAGTACGAAAATGAACAATAGTCGAGAATTGGTGTAAAGATTGTGATGCAGAGAGTTTGAAACAAATGAGTAAGTATAAAATGAGACTAAGATGTATTGCGCCTTTTTCATAGCTTTACCACTGACAAAGTCGGCATGACGGTGGAACTTAAGGGAATTATCAACTAGGATTCCAAGATCGCAGTGCTCTGGCTGTAATAATTTCAGAAAGAACGTGGTTGGAGTGATGTGGGTTACTATGGCCAAATTGCATAGCGATACATCTATCAGGGTTAAGTTGAAGATCATGGTTAGTAGCCCAGTCAACAAAGTGGTCAAGATCAGCTTGGAATATGGCACGGAATGCCAGCATCAACAAAGTGAATAATTTGTTTGCAAGTACTGAGCATGTAGCTGAGACAGGACCTCTTGGGAAGAAAACCGTACTGTAACGAATACAGAATGTAAAGAGCAGTGCAATTCTCAAGAGGATCATTACGAATAAAGTGTTAGAGAGTTTTGGAAAAAATAGAAAGAAGACTAATTGAATGATAATTTTGAACAACATGCCTGGATATGCAGTCATCCACTGTTGTAAAAAATGGAAGTAATCCCATTAGATATTCAACTGGTAGCCCCGCGGCCCCCCCCCAGCAAAAATCGATCATGGTCAGCCATGGTTAAACACGGGTAGTTCATGGGTAAACATGGTTAAACCATGGGTGGTCCCAATTGACACTTGGTTAAACCTCGTTCAAAACCATGGTCACTAGTTACCATGGTAACAGGAGACTTTTACCATGTTTCAATCTTTGGATAACAATGGTTGGTCCCAATTTACCATTAGTTTAACAATGGCAAACCATGATCATAAACAGTGGGTTAACCTTGGAACATTTTTGATGAAAGCTTTCCTGAACTGCTATCGCTCGTAGCTTGCCACATGGACTTATAATAAAAATAACATGTTTACCACGGAGTGGAAGGACGGCAGAAGAGGTGTGAGACCACTTACTCTGCTCCTGCGATAGAAAAAAAGGAGTAAAGAAGAAGAGTTGCAGGGAAGAAGGTAGAGGGCACTTCAGAAATTTGTGTAATGGTTCCCTGCGTAGTTTCGAGTGGAAACCAGAAAGAGTTGGTGCACCAACAGTGTCGCTGCTCAGCGCGTTCCAAATGGGAACAACGCGAACGCAATCCATGTGGGAAACACTAGTTTCAAGTCATGGCCACGTGTATTAATAGCTCGGGGACTTCTCCTTAAGTACAGAATTTGAGGTTGTTCACTTGGGCTGAGTTAAGAATTAATTAACACAACTCTTTTTTTTCCATCCAGGTACGAAATGAATTGAGTGGTATTTATTACAATACAAAGGCTTTTTTTTTTTAGAAAGAAAACAGCCGAAAACCACTACACAGAGCGCTATCATGAAAATTTCCATTCACCGGTAGTACTATTGTGGCTACTACGTGTCGTTGTCTGACCTAACGACGCAGTTACAATGACTGTCACAGTTCGGCTTTTATATTCTCTCTTTCGGGGTGGTTGGTTCTTTTGTAAAAATTGTTACCAAGGTATGTATACAAATTAATTAATGGGACTGTTACATGACGTCATCATCCGGGGGGGGGGGGGGGATTTGCTAAAATTGGAAATTTCTAATTCTGTCTTAACATTGTTTTGAGGCATGCCAAAAAAATATCATATTCATGTAAAGTGTAAACTACCATTAGTCTAACAAAGTTGAATGAAGTACAACAAGCGTGTAAACGCCAACCAATATTATTCATTGTAGCCAAGATTACCATGTGTTTGAAACAGCAAGAGAACTAATAATGGACCATTTCTACTTTCTAGGACAGAAATTTGTGGGACGTACTGAGAAATGTGGGTCAAAGTATAATAGCAAGTGCTACTGGTAAGGAGAACGGCATAATATATATATAAACTGTAACACAATAAATATTGAAATGATAAGAGCAAATAAGCAGATATATATAATACCTAGATGGAATAATAGCTATGGAAAGAAGAAAAGAATTTATTATATACCAGACATATTCAATAAAATGCCAATAAACATGCTATGCTATCAAAATATGAATGGAATTAAAAAACAACTAAAGTACTTTAATACAAATAAGATAATATAAACAAAACATATATAAGGAAGCTAAAGGATTAAGAAATGTTTTAATTAAGGTGTTAATTAGTGAGATAAGACAAAAATCGATATTATTTATATAATTGTTCAGTTTATAACATCAGCTACTTTGGTAGGGAATGCAGGATGTACGTAATTAGGCTTAGTTAGCTTAAAAATGTAAAATGTGTAAATTTATATGTGGTTCTCGCACAAGTCATATTTTTATGACTTCGAGCATTACAATATGTAAATTGTAATTGAAAATAAACTGTTATTATTATTATATCGAATACTTTATGGTAAAAGGTATTTCACTGAATTTAAACAAAAAGTGAACGGTTGGAATTAAAGCCACATTCTATGGGAATCTTCATTTTGAAACCCGACGTGGAAGTTGGCTTTCCCGAGTGAAAGTCTCCGGAAAGCCATTCATGTAAAGATCCTATCCAAGAACTTGTACGTTTTTGTAAGATTGTTTAAATTCTTACAAGGAGAACAGACTTACAAGATCTTGGAAGGATCTTGGTACAATCTTGCAAGATCTTGTAAGCCTGTTCTTCTTGTAAGAACTTAAAGGATCTTACAAAAACTTGCAAGAACTCAATATGGTCCTATGGGCATACATACCGATAGCAACAACAGTTGGCAGTATGAGATAGAAAAATGAAACAGAAAAATGAGATGGAAAGATGAGATATCTGCTCTAACTGGTACTAGGTCCTAGGTTCAAGTCTCAGTAGAAATACACCAAGTTTACAGACACTAAGTATTTTATAAGCCTTTAGACAAAGAGTGCATGCTACAATAATGCGTCCAGGGTCTGAAAACTCAATGGCAAGCGAGTTGTTTAGGCACTGAGGAATGGTCAAGGGACAGGTAGATCCTGAGGTCACTCAGATCCTGAGGGCACTAACTTTTCACCTGTGCCTCATAGGTCACTGGTGTTAATTATAGTTTTATGGTATCAAAAAACAATACCTAACTGCCTCCCCCAACCCAGAAAAAAATTCGTAATTAAGATCTGATGAAATGTATAATTTTCGACGTAATTTTACAGACTGACAGTAAGACACTTTCCGACACGGGTGCCCTGTCGAATAAAAGCATGCATCTCAGTGAGTTTCATTGCAAGCCGTGCTAAGAAGATAAACGGTGTTTGGTGTTGGTCGTATATAAGATCCTTTAAGATCTTCAAAGATCCTTTTAAGTTCTTACAGGAAAAACAAATCTTGTAAGATCCTGCAGGATCTTGTACCAAGATCCTATAGGATCTTTCACCTGATTTTATGCAAGATCCTGTAGGATTTTGGTACAGATCTTGCAGGATCCTACAGGACCTTACTTGTGTGCAAGATCCTGTAGGATCTTTGGTACAAGATCTTGCAGGATCTTGTATCAAGATCTTACAGGACAACTTTAAAAACTTAAATGATCTTACAAGTTCTTATATAAGACGGTCACATGGGGGCCACCGCACATGCTAACCTATATAAACACACTCGACTGTTATGCCCTCTTTAATTAGGCATTTTTACACATATTCCACGTCAATAATTTGTGTACCCACCATCTGCATCCCGACAGCATGTGATCTGTCAGGACAGGATCGTTAAGATGGTGACAAAAGATTTCTATTGCATTCCGTTTGTCTAAAGCTGCTGCGACGAGTGACATCGGCATGCCACCAAGAATACCAAAGACGTCCTTGTTCCTGAATCATCAAGAGTCCTGCAGATACTTTGATAAATCAGGAAAGATGCATTCTCAGGACACATTGATGGGACACCTCACAGCACTTCTAAACAATGCGGAATTGGATAATATCTTTTTGTCATATTATTATGCTCCTATCTTGGAAGACTGCCTGTTGGCTGGGAGGCAAATGGTTGGCACACAAATTATTGATGTGAATTATGTGTAAAAATGACTATTCGACATAGATATAATAGCCAAGTGTCTTTATATGGGTTAGTTTATGCGATGGACCCTTCAGCAAAGGTTACGACCTACCCTGTACCGTCAATCAGTTTCGGCCATAATCTTTTACCTCCGATTTTCATTTGCATTTTTATGTTGTTTAAATGTTTATTGCTAACTGAGGAATGATTTCTAACAGCGTTCTAAGTTATGCCTTTACCGTATGGTGCAAAATTGAAGCATTAGTAGTTGGATGTCCTTGAAACGGTATATTAAGATCAACCAGTGGTACCAAAATGGGTTTCCCCTTACCAGATAACACTTTCAGTAAGGTTTTCTGGTTTTGGCACATTATAATTACAGCATGCAGTCCCGAAAGCTACGTTGTTAGGTACGCATCTCCAAATAGTCAGTCGGCGCCAGGTGATTCAGTTAAAACAACCAGGACCCGATCCATAATAACATGTGTCTTAACTGTCAGTGACTCTGGAATAACATCATAAACCCACATTGCCTTATTAAAACTAAATTATCATTTATTTCAGAATCCAGATCAGACATAAACTACACTATTGATGCAAGCCAGCCATGTGGTAGGTAATTTGCATAACAGTTTTGTTTAGCATAATACATGCGTTATCCTCATTGTGCATGAATCAAGATATTGGAGCCAAATTGAATACTGAGGAAGTTCGAGACAAGTCACCGGTCATCAATTAATTCTTTTTAATTTCTTTCAGCATGTGGCAATGCTAACAAAGTTTCTAGACGAATCGTGGGTGGTGAAAGAGCATCTATTGCCACACATCCATGGATGGTAAGCGAGTAATACGTGTTCGATTTTTCTAGATTTGTTAAGCTAAATGTGATAGCGCGTAAAGAAGTTGTGGTGAAATAGTGAGTGTATGCCACATTATGAAGGTTTGGTAAGGCATAATCTCAACCAAGAATTCCAGGTCTTATCCACACTAAATAGTTTTATTTTTCCATAACATTTCCAGGCTCAGCAATTCCAGTTTGCATGCATATCAACAGGCAAAATGATGGATCACAGGGAAAGGAATTCTAGCTTTGCAATTTTGGAACTTTTTTCTGCAAGCTTAAAAAAAACACACTCGAAATGATCAATAGTCGAAGTTATTTAGCATTCCTGGCTAATTCCTGGAAATTGTCAGGTCAGCAAATTTGACTGTTAATGGATTTAGCTTAAAGCGTCGAAAGTTCGTTATTGTTCAACAGCGTGGGCCACTAGCGTACACAGACCCCCGAGAGGGCAGGGGCAACTCTTATACCGATTTCGCATTGGTAAATTCAAGCGGCCAGGCCGGACTGGGGTGGGGTGGGTCGGCCAGTGCCAATTGGGGCCAGTGCTGGTCCGACCGGCCCGCTTTCGCGTTGGTTAATTCCACGGCTCGCTGATCACGATTTACAGCACCGCCACGTGTCGGGTTGTGGCAGTTGACACTTTCCACTTTCTGCCGCTACACTGCAGCACCATTCTAAACCATTCTGATTTAAGCGGCCCTGGCCGGCTCCGTCTCTAATTTGATTTCGCGTTAGTTAATAAAGCGGTCTTGGCCGGGCCTGGCCCGGCCAGGCTCACACCATTGGTCGGCCCGATTTCACATTGGTTAATAAAACGGTGTCCAGCCCTCCTTGGCACGGCCAGGGCCACTTGAATTTACCAATGCGAAATCGGTATTAGTAGGGGCACATTTTTTCTAGGGACTTTTTTTCCCTGTCTCTTTACCCTTTCTTAGCCTTTTTTGCCCTTTTTGAGCCTTTTTTTGGTTTTAATGGACGTTTCCAAGGGACTTTTTTTTTTTACAATCTTTTCACCCTGTCTTAGCCTTTTTTGCCCTTTTCAGCCAATTTTAGGCCCTTTTAGGCTTTTTCTCCGGTCTTGGCAGGCTTTTTCTCATAGTGAGTGTACTGGTGCAGGCAACGCTGCACCAGTAAATGCTAGCACACAAAGACCATTTTTTTTTTTACAAAAAGGGCAATTTCCGAAAAGGGCAGGGGCACTACCTCTTCTCCCTTGCCCCCTCATGTGCATGCCACTGTTGTGGGCTGCTTCTTGTGTTGCTGTACTTCATTACACAATCAGGAACAACCGGCTTTTACGAATTGAGAATTCATTTCACAGGTGTCAGATTTGCCATTATGTATCCTTTTTAGATTTAAATCCTTGAAGATGTTGCCTCCCAATTTTGCTTCTTCTACGTGGGAGAGAGTGGTAGTTCCATCACAGAGACCACGGTCGTTCAGATGGAGCGTTTTAACAGCCGCGTTTCCACACGTTTTTCAACTCCCACTTAATCTGACGTTTTGTAGTTTATCCGAAACGGTCGTAATACGTTTTAAAAACCAACAAAATTTAGCAGTTTTCAGGGAAGACGGCAGAATGAATTAATCCCTCATAGGTGTTGGGTGGGAGGGGCGTGGAGGAGAAACTCTTCGTGCATGAATTGACGAAGGGGTCATTAGGCCTCGGTTAATAAATAAATAAATAAATAAAAACAACTGAGGATTCCCCATATTGTCAAACCCGTTTCCTACACCAGGATCGTGTTACTTCTGAGTGCAGAACCGTACAGAATAATTTTGGTCGAGCGAGCCAAGCGAGGCTATAATACTCGACTAAATTTCGATTTTGTGTGTGTTTTATCAACAAGATAATCCGTTATTACTATTCCCTGACCCCGAAAACATAGTATTAGACACCAAAATGATTATCCTGTCTGTTCTATAAGCGAAGATATGGCCGATATACGATTTTTCAGCCATCTTGAATATTTAAATTTGCTCAAGGGTGACAAAGTGGCACCCTGCAGAATTTCATTAAGTATGCCTTGAAGAAACACAAAACAACATAAAACATTGGGCGGACCTTACTTCCAGGCTTAGGTTAAAAATGCCATTTGGTAACAGACTGCTACAGAGACTAGCATCGTGGAGCCGGTCTTTGAGATGGCTGCAAGGTGCACTGGACGTGTGAATGGGTAAAAACATTAGCTTAGTTTGTCAAGCCAATGCTGTGAGAGCGCGTTTCTTGGACCGAAAAATGTTCAATTTTTGGGATTTGTTGACAACTGCTACAATTTTCAGCAACTGGAATCTTTTCTTTTCCGATTTGTAACCTTAATACATGTGTTGCAGCGTAAGGGATTGGCCAACAACATTTTTTAGACCTAAGGAATCTGCTCACAGCAATGGCGTAACAAACTAGCTAACTGCAAGGTACACGTGGAGGTAAAAACCTTAGCAAAGGCTAATGTTTTACCTCCACGTGTACCTTGCAGTTAGCTCAACGGCCGGCTCCAGCTGCTAGCTTTGTCACCAGTCACTGCTGTATTGCTTCGGTAAATAAACAAAAATAACTTGAAACAATTTTAACCAACTCCACTGTTTAAAATCGTACCAGATGATAGTCACGCGTTTCACTACCAGCCGCCTTATCAGGATGATAGGTTTGAAGTTGTAAACGCGATATATTTTGTACCTGTTTACCGTTAACGATGAGATCAAATAATTACCCATTTCACTACCAGCAGCTTCAAGTGGATACCTGTTGTTTGATGTTTGAGTGTCTCAAAAACCGAAAGTTCAGAGCAAATAATCGTCGTCACTCGTTTCAATATCAGCTTCTAATCGATGGACTGTACAGTACATTGAGCTTAAAGGTGCTTAGTTTCATTACAGGCTACCAGACAAAATTAAATAGAAAATAAAAAATGGTGATATTTATGCAAAAAACACAGAACCATATAGAGTGGGATATAAGGCTGTCTTAAAAAAATCCTTAGAATCCGTAAAACCAGAAAAACCCATGTAACATATTTCCACAAGGCACTATTCGTTTTGTAGCCTTACATTTGCCTATAAAAAGCAATCGTAATCAAAATTACATCACAATTGCGTTCGAAAAAGAGAAACAGAACTAGGCACCAGTCCAAGCTAAACATTGACGGTACTTCCCTTAACGACGTGTAATTAAAATACAGAGAAGTGAATGTTGAAGCTTTAAGACATAACCCTTTCCCTACCAAAGTACGTCTGGGGTAATTTTTTTTTTAACTCTCAGGTGAGTCGCTGGATTCGATCCAGCGTTTACTTGGTTTGGAGGCTGGGACGTTGACCACTGGCATATTGCTGCGTGTTTTGCATAGGGTTCTCGGGGCCCCCCTTACAAGCTCATGGCGTGCCCGGGGATTTTTTTCCCTCCCCATCTTGTAGATGTGCACATTTGTGTGCGGCGCGAGGGAAAAGGTAAACACAGCGTATTTCTGTATTTTGGTGGAAATATTCATATGTAAGTGCATGGAGTCTGGGGCAGAGGATGTGCTGCTTGAATGAGCAAAGCAAACGAAAATCAGTGTTTGTTAGCTAGTGTGCGCAAAAATACACAGACGGGACACCAGAGGTGCTGCCGGGAGTACCAGCTTTTTTCACGTTCTCACTTTTCATTTTTATCACATTTTTCACATACCCACTTTTTTTTTTTTTTTTTACATTTTTCACATACCTGCTTTTCATTTTTTTCCACATTTTTCACGTACTTACTTTTCATTTTTGTATAACTATTTCTTCGTTTTCATAATAATCACATCAGTTTCACAATTCTTTAATAAAATTTTTTTCTTTTCCGGTAATCATAGTTTTCCGGTAATCATATTAAGTTCTCTGTCATTTTACTCAAGACAGTGAAAGCTAATTCAAAGCGACTCCACCCGCAAGCCAACCATTTTTTTTTCTTTTCGTGTTCTAACCACAGACATGCCTGCGTAATCCAGGCCCACAATTAGTACGGATAATTTGATTATTTTTACTTCGTTTGTGGTTTTGCCTCTTTTTCACATTTTTTCACACAGGCAGCATCCCTGGGATACACGCCTTCCACGACAAACATACGGAGCAGAACAAAACGCCCCAACGTTGCAAACGGTGTAGCAAACACAACTGCTAGTAAGATTTTACAAACAGGTTGAACAGATTAAAGCGTGAGCAGGGTGATGATGGGTAGATATCACAAGTGATGTGGGTGGTCCCAATATTCTGTCCATTTTTAAAAATCTGCATAGCTTGTCTGTGGTGGAGCTACACAGGAATGATCGATACCTTCTGTGAAAAGCTATGCAGTGTTCCTGCCTTGCTCGCTGAGGCTGTAAGGTGTAACATCAAGAAGCGCAGCTAATCACACGCAACCACAACGGTACATTCTGACATTAAAAAGTGGCATAGCATGTCGTTGGTGGACATCGATAGAAAACTTCAAGAATCAAAAAGGGTTTAAAATGGGGTAGTCCGACTTTCTGTCTCGTTTAACAATTGTGTAACCTGTGCTGTGGTATGGTGGGCCTTGGCGGGAGCAATTCAAACGTGGCCTAGAGTGACGGTGGCCCAGCTTGCCACATAGGGTCTTTGTCATTGAACAACCAACCAACGTTTAAATGCAAACCAGAGCAGTTTATTCTTAAACCCACGAAAATGAACCCGAATTTGGCTCGAAACGTACGGTGGCAATGCATGTCGTATGTGGTATCTTGGCAAAGTCCCCGCCAGGACTGCCGGCCAGGGTACCGTGAGAGGCTACCATTCTCCTTCAGTGGCTATGGGAACTATTCTGGTAAATACTGGACAATCTTTCGGCCCCTACGATAATTGGAGGTTTCCCGGATCGAATTTCCGGGTTGGCACCTCCCTTTACCAGATATTTCTTCTTCACTAAAAAAAATCTGGTAATGTTCAAAATTGAGCCGGTTCAGCAATACAAGCATTAAATTAAATTAAATAAAAAAAATTTAAAAAATGTGCTCTTTGCTAGTTTCTAATCTTTGTTTCCAGTTAAAAGTTGGCATCAAAAAAAGTTGCCTTGTGTTAGGAATAGAATCATTCCTAATTACTAATAAAAAAGTATCACATCAAACTTTGCATTGTGTTACAGGTTGGCCTGCAGGTGTATGGCTACCAAGGTTGCGGAGGAGCCTTGATAAATTGCCGTTATGTCCTTACTGCCTCACACTGCTTTAAAAAGTATGCGAGATATTTTTGCTCTTAAAATTTATTTTTTGTTGGGTTTTGGTTTTGTTTTGTTATATTATGTAGCCTATTTTTTATTCCAGAGTAAGTGATGCACGTGATGTTACGGCCATCTTGGGTACCAATAATCGTTACGACTGGAATGCAGTGCGTATTCCTATCAAGAATATTTATAGGTAAGGAGTTGTGTTAACAGTTACCGATATTGGGAAGAGGTGAAGTGTTCACAATTTTTTTTATCAAAGCTTACGAGTTCAGAATAAAATGCAAGTTTTCATTATTAATACGGTCGTAAGCCAATAGCTCAGTTTTTCAATTATCCAGTAAAAACTAAATTGTATCCAAAAAAGGAACTTAAAAACTTGTTACGGAGTCCATAATTATTTCATCTGAGTTCACTTGAAAAGTCAGGCACCTAATGTTTCGCTACCGAGTGCACACTGTGGTAACTACCCAAGCCCCACATGCACCGCTAACCTGGTGAGCAAGAATAGCCCATTGGTCACTGCGGTCGGCTACCAGCGAAGTGAACGCGATCGAATCCCATAACCGAGTAAGGTACATGTGAGGCTCCTCCATCCTGTTTCGCCAACTTGACATTGATTGTTGTGACGCAGTGACACATTTTATTTCTATTTCCAGAAATCCCAACTATTTGCCCAATGAGACTCATCAAGACATATGTTTATTGGAGCTGTCACGGCCTGTGAGGTTCAACACCCACATTCAACCAATCTGCTTACCTGATGCAGACGAGTCGTACTTGGGAAAAGTGGCAACAGTAATCGGCTTTGGGTTTGAAAAAGAAAGTAGGTATCTCATCTGTTTATTTGACAATGTGTTATTGCTCAACTGAATTTTGATTTTGTGTGTGTCTGTTTGGGAAACGATAGCATTCACAGTTTTGTTCCGATTTCGTTTAAATTTTATGACAAGGTAGGGTTGGTGCACGAAAAGCATGAGTTTGAAGATGAAATTACTACCTCAAACATTTTCGGAGATATTTGGGTTTTCCATTGGATGACTAGGCCATGGCTCTAACAGAGTACTTGCCAGATCTCGGATGAAAATTAGCATCAGGGTTCGTACTCGTTTGTAAACTAAAATTCCAGGACTTGTCAATGAAAGCTCAAGGACCACAGACACATAAGGTTTTGGAAAGTGGAATTACGTACAGGAAAGTGGCGTTATTAAAAGACAAATTTGATAAATATGAATTCTTACCGATGCTGTAAAAGTAGTCTATATGCTGTAATACAAGTAAATATTATGGAGCTTCGTTTCTATTCAATGACGGATTTTGTTACTGTAAACAAAACTAGCCAAACGCAGAAACACTTGCTGCAATCTATTTTCAACTTAGTTCCTGTGCACGAAATATTACGTTTTTTTTTTAACGGTTATGTTTCGACACAAATTGTACACCGATGTCCTACTTAGAAAACGGAAACGTGATTTATGTTTTCGGACTTTCCAGGAGTTTTCCAGGATTGAAGTTTTTCAAACACTTATCCAGGCCTAGAATTTTGTGTTCAATTTCTAGGACATTTCCAGGTTTTCAAGGATCCGCACAAACCATGTAGAGCATACGCGACTCGGTTGGACAATACGGTCACGAAAAATGCTGCTGATGCCATTGATTTGTCTCGTTGACGCTTTCTGTCAGCCGAGGGCGACCCTTTCAGTACAAAAGAATGCTGCCACTCTTCCACAGAAATTTGCAGTTTGAGTTTTGTTTCTTACCATCACACTTTATATTTCTTTAGACACGTACCTTACAAGTTTAATTTGGTGATCATTTAGCATACATCCTTCCATTTTTACAGTATTTGGTTTCAGAAGCTACTATCGCAATTGAATTATTGTTGCGATCGTAGTCCTTTTTTCAACTACCTGAAAAACAGGCTCAGTCTACTTTATCTTGTAGTAGAGAGAGTCCTCTCTGATCCATATTAGCAAATAAATGAAGAAGGATTGTAGGGGAATCAAACTACATCCATGTATTGTATTTGAAATTGAAGGCACCATTTTGGGGTGCAAAGTATAAAAAACATTGCTCAAGACAACAAACCCAGAGTAAGATACAAGTGATAATACAGAAACAAATTAATGTAGTACAGTAGCATTTCACAGGTGGCCGAGTTAAGTGCGATCTTTAAAACTCGTTCATAAGCCTACTTAAGCAAATACCATAAATAATAATAATATGGTAATTTTCCACACAGGGTGACGGCTGCTGGAAGGGTGGTGAGCCATTAACACCGTGCCGGTGGGAACAAGATTGGGTCTAAAGTCAATTTAAGGGCGCTTCAGAAAGGTTTCCAAGGGCTGTGTACATGTTCACTGTCTCAGCGCTAAGAGAATTTCATATTGGAACTACATGAATGGAGAAATAAAATTTTGCAGCACTCGAGATATGAGCTCTGAACAGCTGGTTGCTTCCATTGGTGTCCTCTAGTTGCATAGGTATTAAGAGCGAGATCGAAAAAAGGCATGTCGACGGCCACCAGAATGCGAAACATTTTGTATATCAAACTAAGGTGAAATTTAATTCTGCCTAGTTCCAATGACTCCAGGCCCGTCCTAACACGACGTTCCAAGTACATTTATCTCACGAACGGATTCAATTTAAAATCTATGTCTTTAAGGAGATATGATGACCACACCGAAGTTGCGTACTCCAACAATAGACGAACGAAAGTCTTAAAAATGTCCAAACCAAGGTGCTGGCGTTGCCCGAATTAAAACATCGATTTACCATAGCAACTCGGCGAAAAGCTGCATTGTAGACCTTATGACAGTGTTGGATTAAGATTATTAGAAAACCATACCCCCCAAATTCTTTACTTCGGATTGTCTCGAGAAGATGTAGTCATCGAGGAAATAACTACGACAACACTTTTGGGATCCAATATGAAAGATTTGGCATATTGTCTTAGAAAGAGGAAGTTACCAAACAAGAGACCAATTAAGTTCACCAAATATTTCCACATCTAAAGAAACGCAGTTCGATGACACAACTGTTGGAGCACCTATTTTCAAATCACCCGCGATCCTATACCCAAAGGTGTTATCTGTTGAGAAAGATAAATCATTTAAGTAAATAATAAAAACGCTTTAACGTCAAAGTTGTGAAGTCTGCTGCAAAATTAACTAAAAGCTTAACATTTTGTCCACGATTAACGAATGGTAACGTTTTTGCCATCATTTTCCGGAGGATGTGTGGCTCACTCACTCCACGACAGACGATACACTCTCCAGGAAAGCGATGAGCAATTACTGTTGCCTATTAACAATAAGGCTGTTGCGTGTTGTGATCTCATCGTTGCTTGTAGTCACAAAGGTTTAATTTTGTTGGGTTTGAAACGAGTTTCAGGCGTGAGTTATGTTGGCTATTGGAGGAGTGACAACCTAATACACTGAATTTGTAAACAAATGAGAATAAAGGCACCGAGTTTTTGTTAGACTGAACCCAAATTAAGTATGTGATGACTGAATGGCACCAATGCGCAGGCGTTCCCGATCGTGAATCGCGCTAATGCTACCGAAGGTTTGTGTGGTTAGAAGTTAGTTTTAACCTGTGAATTATGTTGGATTTTGGAGGAGAGGCTGTATAGTAACCTAAATTTGTAAATAAATGAGAACGAAAATGTGATAATGATGGATTGAAGCCAGATCACATGCGTAAATCGCAGATATTTCTGTGATACCCCTCCTAGGACGTAATAAATTTAGAAAATGAATTATTTTTGTTTTGTAAAGCCCACCCCCTGATTTTTAGCCAAATTAACAGCGTAAGCACTTGGTTTTACGGTAAATGACTGTTAAAGTCACGATAACAGAATTCATGCAGTGACCGCAAAGGAGCTCGGAAAAATTCCGCAACTCAATGACGGGGAGTCGTATATAACCAATTCCATCTTAATCACTAAAAGGATCATTCCGTTCCAAACGCGCGTAGGATTAAACTCGTGGGAATCCTTCAGTTTCGTTTGGGAGAGACCTAACAAAAAAATGTCAATTTCTACTTTTTTTTAATCCGCAATTACTGTTGTAGCATCTTAGGCACACTCTTACGTGTTTCTGCTTCAATTACGATATAGTAGTACAGGTACTGAAAAACTATTTTTTTTTTTCAGATGGCACAAGCAGCAATTACCTGAAGGAAGTGGATGTTAAGGTTATTGACAGAAAGAAATGTGCTGAAATCTTTAAAGAAGATGCAACTATCTATGAACAGAACATGTGCGCTGGAGGAGAGGAGGGCAAAGATGCATGCATAGTAAGACTTACAAATACAAACACAAACTAACATACAAATACAATAAAATACTGTCCCAGCACAAAATTGTATGAAACAGACCTTTGATCAAAACACAGACAATGAAGTGCGCGAGATGTGAACTAAAGTAACATCTTTGTCAGGCCTCTTTTTAGTATGCCTGACAAAGCCAGCAGGAATTGATACGGATTCAAAGCTGTCGAAAATTTGCAAAAAAAAAAAAAAAAAGTAATTGTATTTTTCGAGTCAAGACTGTGCGTTTTCGTACGGAAAATTTTAATTCTGAAGTAAACTCTTGAGGTCGGTCGAAGCATTTTGGTGTTCGCAAGTTTATTTTTTTTATGTGAAATACACATGTGTTCAAATGTACCTCGATTAGGTTCTCTATTTATTCAAAAAATGTATCATTACAGGGCGATTCCGGCTCTCCGCTTATTCTACAAAACAATGACAAGCATACACTTATCGGGACCGTGTCGTGGGGCATAGGCTGTGCTCGTCAAGGAGTACCAGGTGTCTACACACGGACCGCTGCCTTCTTAAGTTGGATCCAGAGCATCATCAAGAACAACGAGGGATGCTGCACCTACCATAAACCATCCAAAGAGTAACTTTACTAAGGAAGCCACGAGATGTGTTGGCCTTTCAATAAAATTTGGCGAATAAACAAGTAGTCTTCTTACTGTGAACATATACCTATCGTATAAGTTTTCTAGTCCCTACTCATCTTCGTAGCACAGTATACGCCCAATTTCAAATAAATAAAGATAGCTGTACCAATATCTTCTGCAAATTTTCGACAGTCAATACTCTGGAGATGTTGCGGCTCAGACGACTGTCTTCTTCAGGCAAAAATAGAAAAATCACGTTATTATGTCATGTTTGATTGTCTGCACGATCATCATGGCGGCACGCCAAGAAGTTACTTTTCGGCAAAAGGCATCAGTTTTGGTAATAACAAATATCGTGCGATATCATATATGTACAGCCTTAATTGGGATCATGATTATTTGTGGATAACCGCAGTTAAAGGCTAACTGTGTTTTCCCAATGACGTTGCCCTACAATTATTTACTATGTGACTGTATAGGTAACTGCTTTTATTATTTTGAATCAAGTTTAAACCAGTAGTATTTATATTTCAGATAAAGTTCAATTGAAGAAATAACAAAAAAATCTACAAGTTTTAATGATTTGGGAACAATTTTGTTTAGTGGTGATAGGAAAATCTCAGGCGGACAATTGGAGGTCACAGATAAGCAACGTGGATAAAGGGCGTTTAACTGTTTCAAGAGAATAATTTTCCTGGTAGTACATTTGTTGACGACCTGGTAAACAACTTGGCTAACTAGATGGTCTTTTTTAAGACGCTCAATTCATGATATTTGCGGCTGCATCTGCACACAAAATGGCACCCACATCAATGCTTGTCTGGCTGACGTGGTCGTGAAAGATTAACATTTTCAGCAGTATTAGACAAGACAGGGGATGGCCACCACTGCATTGCTATATTGTAGACAACTGCAGTTACAGTATGTAGTGTATAGAATTCAGGAAGCCTTCAGGGAACATTCACAAATTACGGAACACATGGATCTGTTATGATGGGGTGGGGGGAGTACGACGAAGTATTACATTTAAATGGGACAAAAAGCCAATGGTCTCGAGATTGGTTTAATAAATACGGATGCAAACCTATTTACGTTGCCTTTTGGACTTATATGTCAGACTACCTCAGCGGGGAATCGAACCCAGGACATTTGAAATCAAAGGCCAAGGTCCTACCGCTGAGCCATACTGACACGGCCTCATAATTTTATATTTACATGACTTTTAACTCCTCATAATTTTTGCTATTTTTTCCTACATTTTCGTGCTAAATTTGTTTAGAGCTAAATTATTTTTCGAACTTGTGTTCACAACTTAATATTCTTATTTTTCCTTTCCAAATCACTAGGTACTGCCTCCAGGTACAGCTTACAAAAACTAATTCATACCAAAAAAAATTACAATTGATGGGAGTGGGGGAAGAAACATATTTTTAGGTAGGGGAGGGGGGGGGAGTTAAGCAAAGTGTTACACTGGTGTTATAAAGAGAGAAGGGGAGGGGGAGGGATAAATTGCTAGAAAAAAGTGTTACGTAATTTGTAAACACTCCCTTATTAAACTAGCAGCCAAATTAGCTGCTTCTGGAAGCACTTTGCACTTCTGATCAATTTCTCTGCACTACAAAAAAAATCCTGAGATTTAAGCAATTATTTAAATTGGCTCTAGAGGATGATACAAGTCGGTTCAATACAGCGTAACCGATTGCTGGTTATTGAATACTGAGCATTATTTTAAATATATTTCACTTATTTTCATAAATACAACCCCCATTCAAGTGACTAGAAAACAAATAAATACAAATGTAGCAGTTAGTACAACTACGCAACAAATATCACTGTTCTGTCCTGCCACAAAGTTTGAACTTTGAATCCGTAGAGTCTTTCGGGCTGTATTTCTCTATGGTGTTGGAAATGTCGTGGAGTAATCGTTGGGGAGGTGTCACAAACTGCGACGGGTCCAACTGTTGCCATTCGCACAGACTTGTCAGACGTACAATAGCCTGCTGTAATCGGCGTAGATCAAAAATAAGAAGTTGGCGACCAAATGAGTCTGTTACTGGTTTGGTTTGCAAAGGATCCCTGTTGAGAGCCATCATTCGATGCTGAGCGATGCAGTGTAATAGCGTATAAAATTCGACAAATGACATGCCGTGGTTTGCTTGTAGGATTAGCTGAAATGAACATGGACCAAGTTACCACTTGTTGATACACATACACAAAACAGCACTCATGTGCCCACCCCCCCTTACTTCCCGTCCTGTCCAGAAAGCTGTTTTAATACATTTTCTTGTAAGATCTTCGCAGTACTGGCGTCTGCAATGTTAACGAGCACCAAAAAGAATTAAGGCCATGCAAAAAAAAATTGTTTGGTTTACGGGCAAGGTTGCAAACTGAAGCACCACACAAGCAGGCAATTTATTTGATGTTATATTTCAATTAACTGACCACATTTCTTTGAAAATACCTAGCTCAAAACTGAAAGAGTTTGCAATCAGCTTAGAAAAAATATATACGGTTTTAGCAAGAGAGCTAATTGATATTATTCTGCTAATATGTTATTTATGTTATCTAGTATTAAAAATATTTTCGTTTTTGCTAAATAACTTCTTAGTGGTTTGAGCTAAAGGCTTGACATTTGCACCTCGAAAACCTCGTTTCGAGCCGGTTAAAATGGTATACTGGAATGTCAAAAATGGTCAAAATTTGGCAAAAATACCATTTTTAGTTGGTGGACCAAGATTGAGATAAAAAATGTTGACCCGCGATAATTTAAGGCACCCGCACGCACCTGTAAACCAAACAATTAAGTTAATTAACTTTGCATGGCTTAAGTGCCAAACAGTATTACTGTAGCTACTTCAGGTTATGCAATTGCTTTAATAGGCAAATCATCACAATTTTAATGATGCAAACGTTCATTACACAACTGGCATTTGCGATGTGTTTGGTAAGATAACAGAAAGAGCTTGATTAGTAGTTTAGTACTCCCAGTATCAACCACAGTCCGCTCTTTGGTACAACAAACTGAACTGCATCCACCTTTTGATTGTACTGTACTCTGCATACCATTGTACTTATATACACTTGTATTTAAGTGTATATAATTACACGTATCTTCCGGTGGTTGAAACGATCGTCGACAGTTCATTGTCACACGATTAATTAGGAAAATCATGTAGCTACCAACTGTGATGTCGCCACAACTCCATTTACACACAGGTACACCTGACAACCCAAAAATACACAGGCACTTCCTGATAACCCGAATAAGGACAGCATGTGCAGGGCAAATGATGAGTAGTGTTCCCACTTCCCCATCCACCTTGTCCCCAAAAAATAATTTGGACGACAAATTAGCAGAAGATATCGTTCGTGAGCTATTTCTTAGTAGGCTTTGAGGTCAGTAAGCAGAGTTCCACTCGCGAGTTGTTTTTCAGAAGCCTTTGAGGTCAGCATGCAATGATTATCATAACGGAAGACAGACGGCGCCACACGTTCTAAGGCGTTGCTGCTAGTGTTGGGCGGTATCGGAAATTTTCGGTACGGTACGGTATCGGTATTCTGAAAAAAAATATTCGGTATTTTCGGTATTCCGGTATCGGTATCCGCCTACCTGGGTAGTTGAAGCATACCCTCACGCCAAACTGCTACTAAATGATACAGGGTATACCATGCTGTTTTCCGATGTCTGATTTCAACATAAGTGCACCTCAGCTGCTACTCCGTCACTTGGATTGGAGTCGGTTTCGGAGATCGGGTTAAAATTAAATCGTT
Source organism: Lithobius niger (assembly GCA_023313725.1). NCBI lineage: Eukaryota > Metazoa > Arthropoda > Chilopoda > Lithobiomorpha > Lithobiidae > Lithobius > Lithobius niger. Next base: position 11,621 of record JAHWFP010187038.1, on the reverse strand, counting down.
GCTCGGAATAAACACCTCTTAAAACGAAGCATAAAATGTAGGAATCGACTGAATCTACTTTTACCAAATCCAGATAACTTACAAGATTGGCTGAATCAGATCCGGATCCTAACCGAATCCAAAAAAAAACACACACAAAAAAACAAAAACATTTGGATAGATAATTATGTTTTGTACAGACTAACTGTTCACTCTACCTGAATGATTTAGTCAACTTTAAAGACCGAGTAAATATTTTGCAAATTTGTCATTGGGTTTTCCCCCTATAACTTCTGAACAGTTTATGCAATCAATTTGAATTTAGCTCCATTGGAAAGCTGGTGAAAAAACGCTTCGAATGGTATATTGGAATGTCCAAATCGGCCAAAAATTGGTGAAGTTATTAAAAAATCAGCTAGACACTAAAAATGTACGGTATTTCGGTATTATGCGAATACCGATTACGGTTTCGGTATTCAAAAAATACCGATAACCGCGGTAAAAATACCGATGCCGCCCAACACTAGTTGCTGCTCTTGTTGTCTTCAGTGTCGATCATGATAACTCGCACATTGATAATGTAGATACAAACCTTTTTGGTCTCACGTAATCATGTGACAATGAACTGTCAGTTGAACTACAGTTTTATATTGTGTAGTAAAATTAGTTTGCAATTTTGAGTAGCAGTTTGGATAGCTATTTCTACTAACCTATAAAGTGATTTGTAAATTTGTTCTTTATTAATGGTGGTTTTTAATTAGCGCATACATCTTTAAAATATTTTATAAAAGCATTCCTTTACAAACGGTAGCGTAAAAGTTGGGATAGCCCCAACCTTCACCAATCTCGGTCGCCACTCGCCAAATGGCGAGGGAAATTCAGTAGTGGCGACTTGATTTTTAGCCCTACTGGCCATACGGCGACTCATTAACAAACCCTGATGCTGCAATTGTCATATCTCGGGAACCGTACTAGCTAGAAACAAGCGGTTTGCGCCGTTGTGTGCAGAGTTACAATGGTTATCCAACAAAGCATATAATATTGTTACTAGCCTTTTTACCTGATTGGAGAGTTAGATTATTGAAAACAATGTTTAAACATTAAGTAGCAACACACCTACTAAAACTATTTCTCCATGGCGAGTAAGTACTGTAATGCATAATGGCGAGTGAATTTTGACATCTACTAGCCAAATGGAGAGCGCCACACAATGCACATTTGTGAAGGTTGGATAGCCCTGTGCCAGTCCAAATCTACTTTCAGGAGAACCACAAAAATGCATATACACACATATACTACTGCTCAGGGAACAGGTAATATGGTAGTTTGAACGACCCTGGAATGTTGGAATGACCTTGGCAGGCGTCGAAAAATTCGGATGCACAGGGGCAAATTGCACACCAAAATCGCACTTTGCACTCCAGAAGCAACTCTTGGAGTGCAAAATTGCACACCAAAGTTGAATTTTCCTTTTGAACTGCACAAGCTACAGAGTTGCGGTTTGCGACATTTTAAACAGCTTAGAATTAAATTTCCTGTGGCACCATTTCTTTCAAATAAGCAGAGACAGTAATTTTCCGCGGCCATCAATCACAACATTCCGCGGGAACAAATTGTCGTTTTCCGCGGCCAAATAAAAAGAGTTATATTAAGGAGAAAAAAGTTAAATTTTTGTGTATGCTCGGTCGCTTAACTGCTAAAAAGGTGTAGTTGTTTGTTCCCAACAATGTGTGTGCATCTCAACAATATAGAATTCACATAAAAGTTTAAATTTATGCCTTCACCTACTATTATGAATACCTAATTGTTGAAAAAAGCCAAAAATAAGACCAAATCCGTTAAAATCCGCGACTATTTGGGATTTCCGCGAAAAATCAAACTTTCCGCGATTTTTAAAATGGTCCCGCTCATGGTAAGGTTGGTATAACACTAAGAAATTTCAAGCTAAAACAATTACTGTTAATTCCGCGATTTTTTGAAAATTCCGCGAAAGTGGAAAATCATTGTCCCTGCAAATAAGGCAAACTCCATTTTTTACTACTTTTGATTAAACTATGTGTATAGGTTTTTCAGTTGAATAGCGAAATTAAGTCAGATTTAAACAAAATGAAGGAAAACAGTACACATTATTGAGAAATGTTAGAAGTTTCGATGGCTATAAAATAGGAGACCACAGTATTGGTTTACATTTTGGTTTTGCACCCCAGTAACAGATTTGGGGTGCAAATTTGCATCCGGATCAAAATTTGGAAATTCGACCCCGGCCTTGGTATGTCGTTCAAACTACCAATGTCATCACGATAGTAATTGTTGAACCACAAGTTTTAGAATAGAGGCGTGAATTGGAAAACTTTGTAGAGAGTCCTTAAGCCAACGGAAAAACACAGAACAGAACTCGAAGCAGAATCGTAGGATTTACAAGCGATTAAAATTAGCGGTAAAACTGACTGCACTGCAGAACTCTGGGATACGCAAGCACTTAGGTGTGCCACTTTGTTGCTTGCCACTGCGTACTACAGTGCAGTTTGCACTGCTAATTTTGAACGCCTGTAAATCCTAAAAAAAACCCTAATCTTCTATTTTCATGCAATAATTGTATTTTTGCGATCCAATTACCTGGCATTGGTCGTGCCACCCGTCCATTTCAATGCAGTCCTCAATCTCTTGTTCCACTTCGGCCAGCGACTCAAATAAGAAATCTAAAACGGCATCGATGTTGGCACCATTAAACCAATTGTGATTAATGGAGATGGTATCTTCCTAAAATAACAAACGTACATTTTTTTTTTTACAAATTGCTGGTGATAATTTTTGATTTGTGACGAAACTAGGAGGAAATAAAACGTTACAAACAACTGGTGAAATACATAAAAAGAACAGTAGTCAAGGGTCTAATTTATTGTTGTTTAGTTATGCTATAGTGTAATAACGTAGTAATGAGTCGTTCTCCAATACTGCTGCTGATAAATAGCATTGGAAAAGGTGGCTGTGACAGAAAAAAGGCACTCGGAAGTAAGAAAGCTTGTTACTTAAACAGTCTTGAGTGCCCAAAATGAAACTTCCAACCAAATTTTTTTCTGTTATCTGAAGATTATGATGGTTAGATTCTTACAAATAATATAAAATTGGTGCCTTGTAAGCAGTGGCGTAACTAGTGGTGGGGCAAATTGGCGATTCATCCCCTCTATAAGATTTTGAATGCTTATTCGGCAAATTGGCCAAGTCACCTTTTGAATAGCTGAAAAAACCTCGACTATCCTGAAGATGTATTTTATTTATACAAATAAGTATCTAGCATAAAGAACTGAAAAATTTACATTACACATTTTTTTTATGCGTATAATGCAGTCAGCAAACCTGATTTTATAAAAATGTTTCCAAAGGCACTTTACAAGGCCAAAAAATAGCTCTCAGCAATCCCCCAGACACCCTACCTGCTATTGGTTTCTCTCTCCACTCCACACCATTCGGCTAAATGACTAGTGTTGCCCTTTCAGTACAAAACCCTAGTTACACAACTGCTTGTTAGGGCATTATCCCCTAAAAAAACCTAAGTATAATAATATTAACTCGTCTCGTCATGCGGGCTAGTTAAGTGAATGGAGCTTATTTGTACCGCACAACGAGTATTGAAGTATGTTTAGAATCTTCATTGTAATGATTTCTTGGCTGGTTACTCCAGTAAAAGCTACCAGGATGGCAGGATTCATTTTATAAATATAATGACGAGTTAATAGAGAGTTTATAATAAAATGCCGAAATTAATAGAACGATTCGTCACGCGGGCTGGAGTTTATTAGTACTGTCATGTGAATGGAGCTAATTAGGACCGCGCGACGAGGATTACTTGGCTATTTATTCCCGTAAAAGCTACCAGGATTTATTTTCGAAACGTCTAAAGGCGTGCACAACGTCATTTAGTGAGCTATGGCGTTTGGCGTGAAAATCTCGCTCATCATTATTTGACACGAGTTGGCAAAAATAATTTTTTTTAACAATAAACTGTGCAGCTGAAATAAAGAACTGCATTACCAGATTGTGTACTTGGTGATGCCAGTTGCTTGGCACAAATATGACTTGTCCTGCCTCTTGGATCACCTCCAACAGCCGATCAGCAGTCGCAGATGTTTCAACGGAAGAGCGCTTATAAAGATCAGTAAGGCGAAGATCGTATGGCAAGTCATTGCTGGATTCCCTCAGCTCTTCCTCCAGACCTGGTGGACATAACAGCCACAGTTTGCGACCACATATGTTGGCCGACCAACTGTACGACCGGAAGACATCAGCGTGGAACGGTGTCCTGAAACAAAATTCAAGCCTTAAACAAAAAAAAAGTGTTTGGTTTGCAGGTGCATGTGGGTCTAAAAAATTGTGAATGGATCACAAGCCTCTTTCTTTAGCTGTCGTTAATTGGGAAAACAGATTTAAAATAATTTTGCCAAAAATTTACAGATTTCCATTTCAGATTTACAGAGCTTTTAAGTGCAGCCAAACAGGGAGTCAGGCCAAAGTGATTACTATTTTCATGACTTTTCCAGGTTTAGCAGGCAAATTTTAATGTTTTTCCAGTTGTTTCAATATTTGTCTACACCATATTAATTGTGATCTGGTTTTGTAGACAGGCCTAGACCTAAATGTTGTGCCCCCCCCCCCCCAAAAAAAACAAAAAAAACTAATAAAATGTGAAAATAAACACACTTATAAAGGAATGTCACACCGCTTACTTTGAAAATTCCGGTTCATGTTTACAGTAGTCATGCACAATTTCAAAGGCAAAAGATATTCGTCGAAACAATATCTTCGCTAAATTTTGACAGTCAGGCTTTACTGGGGTTGGAGGGGCTCAGTTCCTAGCCTGCAGGCCCTTTGGCTGTTCGGTGGATGTTCTTTTTCCACAGATAAAAATTTTTCAGGACAATGAGAAAGTTTTCATTTCCTACTCTGCACCTAAAACAGAATGATTATGTTCTACAGGCATTATGCGACCAAGTAGCTCAACTGGGACTTACACCCATTTCGGGAAAAAGGAATGTTACCAAAAGTTAATTTTCATAATTATTGACAAGCGAGTTGTGGTGATTTGGGTTGGCTGTAGAGCTGGGCGGTATCGAGATTTCACGGTTCGGTACGGTATCGGTTTTTCCATTTTTCATACCTCGGTTTTTCGGTTTTCGGGTACGGTATTGTTTTTTTCTAATACAAAATGTTAAACTTATTTTTAAAATTTTTTATTTTAACGTACTTCAACGAATCAACATCGAAAAAGTTGTGTTGATTTTTAAATTATTTAAAAATACTGCTTTTCCCAATTTTAAGATTTTGATGTTAATTCGTGCAAAACAAATCTTGTTCAGCGACCTTATATACGAGAAGGCATCTTTTTGGCTACAGCAGTTGACTTCCGGTTGCGTTGTCTGTGCTGCAACCAAAAGCTTGTAAACTGAGACTGACAGAGTGACAGTGAGTTGCCGTTTCTGTGCTGTGTTTACTTTCACCATTTAACAGTTTGTTGGTTTTCAAGAATAAAGGTAGCAAAATAGAAAAGTGTACGATCATGTGAGCAGTATTGAAGCCAAGCGACGTCATAGCCGAAAACCGATTTTTTGCAGATAACCGAATTCGGTTTCGGTATTTTATAAATACCGAAAACCGCAGTATTAATACCGATACCGCCCAGCATTAGTTGGCTGTGGAGTTTTTTGAAGATTGGGGGTTTTTGTGGAAGCATCTGATGTTGTTCAGGTGGAGGACTGTTTCTGTCATCTGGCTTTCTGCCTGGGAGGAACATCATAACTTCACTTTGTTTGGTGGTTGTTATCAGGTCGTAGGTAAGCTGGTTGTTTGTTTCTCTGTTGGTTGAAGCTTGTTCTATTGCAGAGTTGATCATATAAGCAGGATACTGCAGAGTTAGGAATTTGGCGTTGGCCAATTGTAGATGGTGTGTGCTATTGTCTGAGGATGAGTGGCCGACTGTTATGTTCATTTCATTGATAAGAATTGTTTTCAGTTGATTTTTTAGATGGCAGGAGTTGAAAGGAATAGCTCTTCCTGTGTTTGTGGGTTTTCGTAGGGTTCAAAGGTGATCGTTGTGGTATTCCTTGTGAAAAGGACATCTAGACAGGGGGGAGCTGACGATGTTCTTGTCTTCTGTCTCATGCCTGAATGTGGAGATAGGGGTGGTGGTGGGTGGGGGAAGGGGGATGCAGAGCAAAAAACAGCATGGAGCTTAGAAGCATACAGCAGATGTGGCTAAAGAGCCACAGAGAATACATTTTTGCCAAAATGATGTAGTTGAAGAGCTATACTTTGGTTAACTTACCAAGATCCTTTGGGTCCCATATATACAAATTTGTAGTCATCACAAGCATCACCACGTGTCGACCAAAATTCGTTCAGCCAGTCGGAGCTGAACACAGCTGGTGTTTCATAAGCCTGGTAATCCGGAAATTGCCTGAAAAAAAATTCCTAGTTGTTAGAATAACAGGTAAAATCTGTATTAAGCATGAGGCTGACATCATGGTCAAAAATAATTATTCTCATTCCACACTGCCAGTCTACAACAAATAACACATTGTTCCATATACATCAGCTAAACATATACAGTATTTGCTGATGTCAATTTAGTTTTCAGTATAATTCTAAACTTTGCTTTACAGCCAACTTTATTAGCAGTAACAGCACCTTCCTGTAGGTTGACTGTTCATGGTTTGTTTGTTCACAAGGGTACCACCGGTCGGACACTAATTTAAATGAGCGAGACAGAGAAAGACACAACCTCTCCTTGGATTTACTTGTAACTCTTTTACTTTAAGCGACTCAACACTTCGAGTATTCTGGCATCCTGGTTATGACACTACCCAGTCGCTGACTTCCCGCATCAACGATCACAATAAGTTCTAAAAACTGGGTTAGCACTAAATACATGTTGGCATAAGTATCGAGGCTTTTCAAGTAACCGAGCAAAAATGTGTACCTGTTGAAATGCCAGTCTTTCAGGTACAGACAGTCCATGTGATCTGGATAATCCTTTTCCCGGTATTCATGCCAGTAATTAAGATATTCCGTCAAGGTCATATCTTGTTTCATCTGGGAGTTGTAGTGCTTGACATTACAATCTGCAACTGGGGCAACAACAGGACCTGTACAAAAAATAGTAATCACTTTTAACATGTTCAATAAAAACAAAATAGACAATGGTTGTTAATGGGGCTGGGTCTGCTCTGTATGGCTTTACACGTTTTGGTTTGGACGCCACGTGCAGAATCCCCATGAGTATGGGTCAGCAGTAGCACTGGATAGCATACTGTCACACACAATATACACCAATTCTAACGATACTGGAAGCCTATAGTCAAATTGCTAGATATGATATTACTGGTACAATATTAAGCTTTATTGTGCAATAGTTTCTGAAGAATCGGTGTTTAAATGAAATAATAGCAATGTAAGCTACCGTACTATACTCAATTGACCACAATTTTGTAACCTTGTCCTCCATCAATCATCCAGGTTTTGGTGGACGCTTCCATGCACCACCTCACGCGGGCTAGCATGCATTCATTCTGGATAGTCACGTAACTAACCTGTTGGCAATTGCCACAAAGTTTGCGGGGAAGCTTAACTTTTGAAAAGACACGAAAAAAAGGAAACCACTCAACAGAGGGTATACAAAAATCGCGCTCGAAAAACAAACAACGTCATCCGAAGCAGTAGTGTGTCCAGTATGCAGGAAGCCTGATGACGATAGTTGGCATTTGAACACACAACTAGGGTTTAAATGACTGTCGAAAATTTGCAGCAACGTAAATTGTTTGCGAGTCAGTATTGAAGATCGAGTATTTTCATAAATCATGCGTAAGACTTGTGTGTAAACTTCTCATGACCAAACACATGGGGAGGCGTAAACAGACCCTAACAAGCGGCAATAATCAAATGCAATGTCTCTAGACCTGGTTGGTCCGTAACTGATTCAAGCCTTTCTTGGACGTGTTGCCGGGACCGCAGCTCTGTGAATATGAATCCCAGCAAACTTAAAAATATAGTTTTAAGGAATACTTGGATTAGTTTAGAGTTGATTAGGTTTGGTTAGGTTAAGTTAAGATTGTGTGATTATGTAGGTTGAGGTTATGTTTATTTAACAAGATCAAGGCCTAGTTTTCAATTGATTCACAGGAACCAGAGTCTCAAAACTGGATCCCGTCACCGGGGCCAGAGGCACAGCCATGATCAAACTGTGTGCGTGTACCAAAATACTCCGGATATATCTAAGGTAGGCAGGGAGCTTCTGTAAAAGAAGCGCCCAAATTACAGCACAATAATTTCTCAAAATAAATTAACTCTTACTAGGCCTACGTATGTTACGATCACTACGAAGTTTAGAAGTTCTACAAATCTCAACTGATTGAAATTGTGCTAGGCCTAAAAATATGCTACAGTTCGTACCGAAGTTCTTTTTCAGATATTCGTGATCGGGTTGTCCGTCTGGAGTGACCCAATGTTTTCGGCTTTTCCAATCTTTTGTGAAGTTAACGTCCAACAGACACGGTTTGTTGGCCTGCAAATATCGGTCGTAGAAATCCGCCGGCGATATATCGGCCGAAACCAAATCGATAGCGCAGGGTTTGATGACTTCCTTATCCTGCATCTTTTTACACTTTAGCGTAAAATCGTATAGATGTAAACTTTTACGCGAATTTTACAGCTCACATGTGCAGTAACGCTGTTTCAAGGCATGTCAACGCCATTTACGGACAAAAATAGCCGGGATTCTGGCAGTAAAAACCCCCGCACATTCCTTGGCTAGATTCAGATCCATGGATGCCGCCATCTTGAATAACCAGACCGCACACAACCGTCGAATATTTTTAAACATTTTTTATAAAGAAACTTACATAAGTTATTACAGAAAAGTAATTATTTTTTAACATTACAATTTCAATTAGTTTATTTTTTGAAATCACGAGGGAAATCATTATTTTTGTTTTCCAAACTCGATGGATCGACGCGTCGACGCAATGTTGTTTCTGGGTTGAATTTAGCGCTACTCAAAAACTCAAATGCTCTACATTTCTGCGTTAATTTTTAAATCACGGGAGTAGCATTGTAATTAATTGTTTTATTAAAGTTAAAGTTAGGTGTCATTGTAGCTGGGTGTAAGTATTAAAGATTAGTTTTGAGTAGTGAAACCTGGTTTTGAGCAGCTTAAACTAGTGACAACAGTAGCACGTGATATGTTGCCGGGAGTTTTAACTTCTTCATCAGCAACCTGACTCCGAGAAATTGTTGCCGGCATTTTGGAAACAATTCAGCTCAGCTCCCAGAGTATGTACGTATTTATTTATTTATTATACAAACATTAATCCTAAGTCACCAAAAAAAACAGGGGGGGGGGGGGGTATTTATACTTTGTAGAACAACACTAACAGGTTGTGTCTCTGGGACCCAGGTTTCAAAGTCTCTTGGCAGGGGCCCGGCGAAACCCAGCTAGGGGGTGTGGGGGAGCGCTGTAAGCTCCCCTAGGATTGTCCGGAAGCAGCAGCATTTTACGCTCTTTGGTCTAAGAAGGTATAAGAACGACGTTTGCAACATATTAAGAAAATATCGTTCTTAGCCGTTCTTCAGCATGAGAGGTGGTAAAAACCTAATTGTGACCAAATTCTGTTTTTTTTATACATTTTATTTACAAATTGTATTAACTGATTAGTTTAAAAATTAGTTTTTTTTTTAAATATTAATTCGTTACCTTTAAATCACGCTGAATAATTTAAGTTTGTAAAGCATTGTTGCTTATTTTTAAATGAGTTAAATAATGAGTTGCTGAGTTAAAGGTATGCATTCCTCCCCGTTGGCTTTCCTGCATGACTCAGTTTTGTTAACATTTTTAATTCATATGCATGTCGATGTTGCAAAGGCATTCATTTTCCTATTTTTCTCCTGGTGAGAAACGGTTTTACTACATTCAGTCTAACATGTGCAAATGTTGCAAAGCCTATTTCGTGCAGGATGCGCGAATATAGTGAGAAGGTATGTCCTTTAAGCCGAAAATTAATTTCAAAACACGGTGGCGATGGACTAAGCGGAAATGGCTACTAGCAAAAATCAAGCCACCAACTCAGTTCTCAATTTTGATTCTCTGCTTGATTTTCATGGAGTTAAAGGTAAATTCTTCAGTTTTGCAACATTACTTCAGGTGCGTGTAATTTTGCAAAGGCATTACCCTATTTTTTCCTTTGTGAGAAATTGTTTTGCTACATTCTTTCCTTTCCTCACCTTCCCTTTCGCACGAGGTATTGCGAACCAGACTTGGTCGACTCTTGACGCCGCTTTGGACCCACTGTCGACGGCTGCTTGGAGTTGTCGAATTAACATCGTTTGTATGATTCCTGGTTTGGTCTCCTAGCTTAAGCGCGGGTTGCCACCAGACTAAAGTTTGCAGCATCTAACGCTTGCTAATAGCAATATGGATTGCACGAAACAATATTAAATTTTAAGCTGGCCACATGCCTCCTTAATTATTAAGTAAAAATATGGTACATCCTCGTGCACCTGGAAGCAAGCTGTGAAGGTTTAAAATTTTACAGACACTATATAGCGCAATGGTAGATTCTTTTATTCTACTGCGGCACCATCTAGTGACAGTAATATGGCTAACCTTTACAGCTTGCTTCCAGTTGCACGAGGAAGTACCAAATTTTTACTCAATAATTAAGGAGACACGTGGCTTGTTTGTTGTGTTAAAAGATATTTCTTAGTGCATTCCTTTGCTTGCTGCGAGCAATCGCTAGAGAGAACTGGGTAGTAAATAACACTCGATGAAGCAAACTTAAGTTTTGTGGCAACCCATCTTTAAGATCCCATTCGCACACCTTGATGTGTACGGGGTTTCTGATCTAGATGGCACTTTTCAGGCGCCTTTTATAGCGAGCGGGCAAAAAGTGCTGTCTTAAGTTAGACGCGATGTCGCAAGACAGCCCCGTCTGGGGCAAGTTGCTCGTCAAACACGAACGTCGAATATGACGTGATTTTGACGTAATCGTTCCCATGTTTGCCGATGTTTGCACATGACGTGGCCAACGATTCCGTCAAAATCGCGTCATATTCGACGTTCGTGTTTGACGAGCAACGTGCCCCTGGCCACTCTTGCACCCATCGTGCTTGTGGTGAAGCCACCTTAGGGGTTGCTTCTAGTAACAGCTTGTCTCAAAGTTATCGCGCAGAGCCTTCCCCCTCCCCCCTCCCTTCGGTCGAGTTATGGCCGAAATACAGCTAAAATAATCTATTTACATACTATTTACAATACATTTATGTTTGTACTACAAGTTATTATCAAAGATTCGAAAAGTTATTTACAAATATACAGACAGGGTGTCCCAAAAGTCAGGGGTCACCCAGGTAGATATAATATCAGCACGTATATCAGCATGAACACCCGGTATACCACCCGGGTATATCACCTGGGTGACCCCTGACTTTTGGTACATCCTGTATACAATTAACTATCCTGGTGAAAGACACACACATCTAGAGGACACATCTGGCAGCAGAGTGGGTCAAGATTTATTTTTTTTTCAGGGCAGTCACATTACACACTTTTATTCCGTTCAATTCAACCTGAACATAACGTATGCTTCAATGCAGTCCAC
>JAHWFP010187037.1:0-13475 GCA_023313725.1 Lithobius niger | reverse complement strand
TAGTTTTTGGTTAAAAATCGATAACCGATCGATTTTAAACAATAACTTATTTAAATCACGGTTGGGACGTCAAGCTAATTCTTATTTAATTAAAACGTTTTGTGTTTGTGAAAATTGCTTCAAGAAATACGGTAATACCTTATGTCAAATCAGTGAAGGTCATTCCATTTTAATTTGTGGAGGGGGAGTGGGTGTTGGACGATTCCTTTGGCAGGTAGGCAGACTGTAGGCTACGCTCAAGTTTCTGGAAGGTGGGTGGGAGTTAGACGACGCGTCGTTTCGCAAAGTTTAGCTTGTAAGCTAGCTCGCTCGCTCTGTTCGGAAAGAATAAACTTCGATATGTGATGAAGCAGGGATAGAAGGACATTGTGCCGACATTCTCGCAAGGTAAGTAATTCTTTTTGTTCGTTTGTAGTTTGAGAACTGTTTCAAATCTCCAGTAATACCCTAATAGGTGAATCGGTAGGAATGAAGGTCATTCCATTTTAGGTTGTGGAGGGGGGGGGGAGAGAGAAGAGTTAGACGGAGGGAATAAACTTGGAATTGGCCAGCCAGACATGTGAGCGTTAGCAGGTAAAGGATTTCATTTGGGATATCCCGGCAAGTTAAGTAATTCCTCTTGTACGTTTTCATAGCGTTACGGTTTTAACGCTGTATAATTTTGGTTGTGGTGTGTGCGTTCCCATCGCGTTATCCGGAAGTGTCAAAAGTGTTGAGTTATCGACAAAAGTGTGGATTATCGGTAAAAGTGTGGGGTAACTTGATAACCCACACTTTTTGCGATGACGCACACTTCCGCTCACGGTTAACGGGATTTAACCTACGGAAATTTAGCGTGGCGTTGAGTTAGCGTGACGTCACAGCCGTGGTTTAAATTATTTTTATTATAGTGTTGGAAAAAGAATATCTCTACCTTTCATTTAAGCCTAATAACAATCGTTTGTGGAGCGCTACTTGCTTAATTTTGTGACAGGAAATCGTCTCAAGACAGTATCACTAGACACACGAAAAGCTCATTGTTTGGGGAGGGGGTCACATTATTTAGGCCCTTGAGCGGTTTCAAAGGGGGTTTAAGGAAAATTTGGGGGAAACAATTTCATTTCCTCTTCCCCTCCCCCCCCCCCCCACCTGCCCCGCGGTCATAAATAACGTTATTTATCGTTTTATTTAAATTACTTACTTTTGTGGTAAACCTGACCACAGCTAACCCGATTGTCCTGAGTTCCTTTAAATTCGTGCAGCCCGTAGTCGGTGATTTGGAGGACCCATCGGCTGTCGACCAGACAATTGGAAGGCTTCAGGTTACCATGGGAAACAATCTCACTCTCGTGCAGATAAATCATTCCCTGCAAGAACGGACGAGAAAAGGATAGCATTAGTTACCAAAGGTTAGATAGCTATAGCAACAAGACACACCGCAACCGGTATCGAGGGACCTTGTGTCTGGATACTATCACAATGAGAAATCGTTACTCAGTCTACGAATTACAACCAGCTTTCCATCTACTTCAAGGCTGGTTTAAAGAGAAGAAATGGAGCGGGTTCACAATAATTGACATGAACAAAGTTTAAAATAGAGTGTTTTAAAGAAGAAATGCAAGATTTGAGGAATTGCGCATTCCAATGGCAGGAGTAAAGAAATTTACCTATTCACCTTTACCTTTTTTTTTATTACAACTATACCAACAGCAATAGTTTAAATTGAATGTTGCTTTATTACAAGCAGAAAACAGGATACTAAAGCATACACAAAAGTAGTAGCTCGGTTCTTCATTACATTGAATTATTTTTATTATAGTGTTGGAAAAAGAATATCTCTACCTTTCATTTAAGCCTAACAACAATCGTTTGCTCTAAATTTAACTATTGTACAGCCGTTTAAATTCTACCTCAATACCTGAATACAAACAAAAACGGTGCTCTAATATGCACAAAAAGCGGTACACTGGGTTCTACTCATAGTAGAGCATTTTAATTACAATTGTGAGGAAATGCATATGTCACTTTTAATTTGAGCACAACTATATTGATTGCCTAATTATAAAATTATAACTACCATAGCACTTTAAAATCCAACTCAGCATAAATACAAACAAACAAAAAAGGTGCTATCTACACCTTACAACAAATAAAAACCAGTCTGTAGCTTTAACAATCACTTTAAACTTGCAGTTTACGAGGCTTATCATTGCTACGTTACAGAGAGGGTTAGAGGGTTTTAGAGAGCGTTGACCACACTCGGTCATCTGCCGGACGAAGCCCTAAGGCCCTATGTCTGTGGCACCCGGAATGCATTCCCAGGTGGTCACCGACCCAAAAATCAATCGGGGCCAAGTGTTTGGCAACCAATAAGACCTCTTTAAATGGTAAAACTAATTTAGACCAATCACACCAGTGGAAGAAATAATATTATTAGGGAACAATAATTGTTTAAACGATGCACGGACGATTAAAATTAAGGAATTAGTTAAACTAGGTTAAATATTCAAAATGCGCAAGAATAAGCAGACGGGCTTAGGCGCCTTCGGCACGGCCAGCGAAAAACAACAATGTGGAGAATACCTCAAGGCGTAGCTCAGGAAAAAAAAAGCGAAACTTAGAGCAACGGGGTACGTATCAAAAACATTAAAAAAATATTCTTTAATGAGGTCGTAAGAAAGTCATAAAAATATATGATTAACTTTAGATTTTCGTAAAACCAGTAGTGAATAGTCATTTAGTTGGGATATACACCGTGTCTACAAATTATTAACCCCATAAAGAAATTCAATATGAAAAAAAAAACGAAAACAGATACTGACAAACTGTAAAGTGCAAACTGTTTATTAAATAAAATTTCTGGTGATGATAACTACCTAATAAACCTACACATGAGCCTCTCTTGTTATTCGGAGATAAGGGGGGGGGGGAGATGAGGCTTAATGGCGCGTCGACAGCTTGGTCATTAGCGCCAACCTCAGTCACAGTGCAGTGGTCCGGGTTGCCACTGCACCACACATTACAGAGATATTATTCAAACCCCTAATCTAAATCTTGTCATACATCTGTACCTCCTGCAAAAATTGAAAAACACCGGACAGGAGGACAGACGTATCGCCCAATTGACGCACAATGTCATGCGGAAGATGGAAACGACGACGAAAACCATCAAGATGGCAACAATCAACAAGGAAGTGCCGGACCGTAAGTGGCCGCCGACACGAATAACATTCAGGAGGGTCAACCCCCCGCAAAAGGAAACAGTGAGTAAGTCGAGTGTGACCAATGCGCAAACGGGCCAACACCACCTCCTCACGGCAACTGCGGCGACACGCCGAGTTATTCGGAGATAACAAAAGAGGCTAGATAGTCGTAATTTTGTGTGTGTGGGGGAACTCATTCCCTCCCCCCCCCCCCCCCAAAAAAAAATGGCAACGAGAGATACTCCTCATGTTCCACCTCTGTGGGCACCACCGCCAGCGAACACACATATTGCAGCGGGTAGGTAGGGGGAAGAGGTAGGAGGTGAAAGGGGACAGAGGGAGGAAGGAGGAGAAAGAGGAGAGGCAGTATTTAATTCATGTTCAACTATGTGTAGCAAAGGGAAGGAGAGGGGGAAAGGGAATGGAGAGGATGGGGGGAGAAGGAAGGGAGAGGATGGGATGAAAGGCGTAGTATTACAGAAAGAAAAATTATCCGTCGCAGTGAAATTGAAAAATGACTCTTCAAACCAACCGCCAGACGAACCCGGGCGAAGCCGGATACGAATTCGAGTAGCATACAGAAACAGTGATACCTTAGCTTGTAATAATAGGAGAGCATGTTTATTATACTTATTAGGAAACACCTTCACCTTTCATTTTTTTGAGCCTAATTACACCATTTTATTTTAATTAACACTACAACACCCGCAGTTTAAAGTTGAAACATGGTCTACAGAATGTACAAACAGCACCACCTCAGATTTTACTCATGGTAAAGTGTGTTTCTCTTTATGTGTGTGGATAACTACGTTCTACTTTTTTTTTACTTGAATATATGGAGTAAAGCATATATTCTTCTTTCGTTAAGCCTTAATACAACATTTACATTAATCCTAAGCAATGCAGTAACAGTTTAAAGCTTAGAACTGTTATGCACCGCTCTATTGTATGTAATACTGATAGTAGAGGGTACCGTTAGCTTTACACTAAAATATGAGTAAGGCATGTCTTGAAGACATTTATCTCTGAACAATGTGACTAGTTTTTCAGTCTGATTAATGTGGTTTCGCTATAACAAAATAGACCCTTTATTTACGCCATTTTCAGCCGCCGTCTTGGATTTTCAACAACTTCCGGTGCTACAATGGTTGAGCTTTTTTTTTTTTCTGTAACCCTTTTTGAAGAACTTTCGCAAAAACTGATCAATGTACATATACCTTAGCTTTTCGTTCGTTATTGTACTATGCTGTCATTTTCCAAAATGGTGGTCAGATATTCCAAGATGGCATCCAAAGTCGCTACCAGACATGTGAGGCGCTCGTTTCATACTTCCTTACTATCCACTGCACTGTGACTGAGGTTGGCGCTAATGACCAAGTTGTCGACGCGCCATTAAGCCTCAATCCCCCCCCCCTTACTATCCATGCAACATATCACCAACAGTATTCGTCGTTGTCACCATTCTCGGTGTTACCTTTCGGCCAGTTATGACCCCTAACTTGTTCAGTTACTCCTTGATCAGTTACTTGACTCGATTTTAAAGTCACGTACACCACGCAACGTTTGTGAGGGTCTCAGGAGTGCGAAAAAAGTGACTACAGCAGCCCTGTCGTCATGCCTAGCCTCCAACTGCGAATTGACCCCCCTACCCCAAACAATGTAAATATAGGATTAAAAAAAGTTAATGGCCTAAGAATCGACCCTAATTCGCCGACTTCGGGCCGACGATTTTGGGTCGAAACAGTTCACCCGTTTCGCCGAATCATTTTTTTTTTTTTAATTACGTGCCGCGTTCGCTGTTGCTAAAGATATAACATCAGTAACCGCAATTAATCACAAATTCCTTCCAATTAGGAATGCATCTTTAACTTCTCCAACGGGAACAGGAACGGGAACGGGAATTCCCTTTTCGCCGAAGTTTAATCACAGCCTAATTTTCGGCGAAACGGCAATCGGCGAAACAGGATTCATCTCCTTTATTTTTAAGACAGGCTCATCACTGATCGATGCCGGGCCTGCTACTTCACTACAAATTATTTATTTATTTATTTACTTATATGTATACAAAAAAAAAGCTGCTCGGTTTTTTTCTGCACCACAATTTATACCGCATTACCAGAAACAAGACGAACACTATAGTCTAACTCCCCTTCAAGATTCAGTAAGATCAGCAAAACACGGGATACCATGAGCCTAAACTTAAATATATTTTTTTGCTAGAGGTAACAAAACTATTCAGAATGGTGTTGAACCTGCTGTGTGTGGCCAATTCACACCATTTTTTTTTAATTCGTAAAGCTTGACGTACTATGTTCCACACTTAAAGAAAGCCATACTACATTTTTAATTCATTTTGTTTCCATTGCATCGAAAATACATAGTACTTCCATCCAAATTATAAAAGGTACTGGAAACACATAGGGAGCGATCCATCCAAGGAATCTTATTCAGTTTCTCTGAAGAAGGAAGAAGTTGCAAAGCTTACCTTAATGAGATCAGCTACTAACGATGCCACAAACATGTTGTCCAGATCAAGATCTTCATTTTGAAGCACATCCTGTTAAAATAGGAACAAATCACAATCACTGATCAAGGTAAAGCTGCAGATTGTGACTATAACGACATGTTTTGCCTTACATTTTACAAGATAAACTCCCCCCCCCCCCCCGGGGGGGGGGGTTATCCGTCGTTTTTCCTTTTCTTTCCAATACGGATCGATCAATCGTCTGTTTTCTAATTGCTGTAATTACCATCGTTTGTTTGCTTCATACTTTGATGTTGCCAGATTGAATTCTCGTTTGGGTTGGACTTTGTAGTACGATTGTTTCAAATCTGTGTAGCGGTCATTTGCAAACAAACAGCGTTAGTGGTGGAAAGCTTTTGCATGAGATCTCATGAAGTTTGCCTAATCCAATGAACGTGGAACATCCAACTATGGAATTTCCTAAAGAAAGAGTAATCTAACATTCTGTATTAGGGTTTCAGAGGAAAATGACGTCGTCTCCATCCAGTGTTAGGTTAAGTGATTTAGTATGGCGAAGAGTAATTGTGTAGTCGCGAGATATTAATAGCCTAAAAAGGTAATGATGCGGCTGACGCAGCAAAAAAACTCATAAGATACACAACTACTGGAACAATTTTAATTTTCGGCAACAGTTGTGTGTCTTGTTCACAATGTTGAGTTAAGCCGCGTACGCATTGACGTGGGGTTCCCTCCACATACTGTCTGTTTTGCATTGTGAAGGAGGCATCGTTACATTTTTGCCTTCCATACTCACAAAGTAAAACAAATTAGTAGACTAAGAGTGTGATCTGTGTGAACAACTGATCTGTGTGATAAAATCTACTGATCTATGTGATCATCTGATCTATGTGATCGTCTGGTCTATGTGATCATCTGATCTGTGTGATCAACTTTTATGATAGTCGTTCTGAGTAAGTGTGTTCCTCTTTGTCTATTGAGGTTATGCGTATTCACACATGTAAGACAGATTTGTAAGACTTGTGATTAAACTTTGTTCCGTGGGCTGGCTATTGAATTGGTTCAACTACAAAAAGTCTTCATTCATATGTAATCTTACTTTGTGAAACAAAAGATGCCCCCTGACACGGCACGAAATGACAATAAGCTTAAAATCCTCACAAAATTTTTTATTTCCAGGGCTCTTTTTGCTCCTTGTTCACAAAGATGACGCTTATAAAAGATTAAAACATTAAAAAATGGACCAGCCCTACACACAAATTATCTGGGGGGCAGCCATGTTGGAAAGTGACAAAAAACATGGCTACCCGCAGATAACTTGTGCGTGGGGCTGGTCCCATTATGTTTTAACCTTTATATGTTTCACCTTTGTGAACAAGGAGCAAAAAGTGCTGTGAAAATTAAAAATTTTGTGTGGATTTTAAGGTTATTGCGAGTTCGTGCATTGTCAGGAGGCACATTTTGCGTCTTTATTTTAATTCCTTCAGGTGGGTAGTGGTGAAGGCGTGGAGTAGAGTTGTGCGAGGGGCGATATCGTTTTTATGCGCCGACACCACAGGATGCCACACAATGGGAAAGCAGAGACCATTAAAAACAACGTATGAGCACAGGTTACTCCACGGCTTCTATACAGACACTATTCCCAACAATATTTTTATATACTGCCTAAATAAGAGAAATTGTAGTTTTGAATTTTTGTTGACGGTTAATTAATAGCGAAACAAATTATTGTCGAATTGTCCACGACGACGAAACATACACATGGGGTACGTATGTACATTAAACAAACCGGCATTGCGACTAGAGATCCGTAGATCATCATTTGCGGTGAGGGTAGTAAACCCATGGAACTCACTCCCTTCAAAAGTGGTAACCGCAAAAAAATGTTAACACTTTCCGGCACCTCTTAAATGAGGTAGACCTTAAACATTTTCTGAAAAGACCAGAATATACACGACCCACTGAGAAAAAATAAAATGACTATTTAAATCCGCTATATTTGCTCTCCATGCTGATGAAAAAACAATTTTAATACAAAGGGAACAGTATAAGTAGCCGACAACCCTGCTGCTTTTATCTCACTTCTTATGAGTGCCGAACTCCATTTTTTATTTTTACATTAGGTTTGACAAATGGCTTTGGCCAAGCTTTGCGGTGCATTTTTTTTATTGTTGTATAAGTAATTCTGGCATTTCTCCTCACTTGTCCCTCACGTTTGGCGATATCATCGGGGACCATTGTGTCCCTGGTAGGTCTAACCTTGGTGGTGAGGCATTCGTGATCCCAACCTACTTCCTTCAACCCTCCCTCTGCAGCCGAGCCATTGTCTTCTTTTTAAACTTGTAAACTTTTTAATTTTAAATTTTAAAGTCGGATGGCAGTTAGCGACCACCAGGTCCTTGCTATTCTGGTTGCGTTTGCAACAAACTATTTTATTTATTTATTTATTTAAATTTGTATTTATGTATTTAAATTTGTATTTATTTATTTAAATTTGCCACCCTGCCTGATTGATGATCATACAGCCGCATTCATACTAAGTTGTACTAGTCAGGAGCATATAAAGACCCACAGGAACAAGGAGTAAAGACATTGTAAAACTCTATACAACTTAACCAATTTGACAACTCGGCTACCCTGACATGAAAACCAATCTTTAAAAAAATTATTTTCTAAGGTAGCTGAAATTTTTTGTAGTAAAATTACTTGTCAATGAGCCACTCATCCATTCATCTGCAGAGTTGGAGCCCGTATACCGTTTGTCACCCCTAGTTTCTACGGAATTAACTCTTCGGTGGCGGGCGCACACTCCAGAGCGGGCAGGGGCAACCTTTAGTAAAAGGGCACAGTAAGTTTTAGTAAGTGGATATTTCTCCGGGGGTCTTTTTCTTTTTGGGGGAAGAGGGGGATTTTTTTGGTCCCTTTCGTTGCATTTTTTATCCGTTTTTGCCCTTCCAGGCCTTTTAAAGGCTTTTTAGGCCTTCAGGACATTTCTCGACCCCGTCAGAAAATGTCGGCACAAAACGGCCATTTTTTAAATAAAAAGGGTAGGAGCGATGCTCCCCCCCCCCCTCCAGTACGCGCCCCTTACTGTAACTATTTCTATTCTCCTGATAGATCTGGTAATTATGAGAATTAAGCCAAAAGTGAAGCAATATCGCTATAGTACTGGTCAATTTTTTTCGTCGGCTCGTTAAAGGCGCATAAATCCTTTCGGAATAGCCTTTGCAACATTTGCACAGGTTAGAGTTAATGTCGCAGAATCATCTCGCATGAAAGAGAAAAAAATAAATAAGAAAATGACTGTTGGCAACATTTACATACGTTTGAACTAATGTCGCAAAAGTGAGTAATGCAGCAAAGCCAACAGGGAAGCATGTACCTTTAATTTACAACAGTACGCAAACGAAAAGTGAAATTCTGCGTCACAAGCCCGTATGACAAGTAGGTGAATAAATTTACTTAAAATTTATTAATTCAGGCTACACGAACAAACAAGCCACGTTAAACATTACATAAAATCAACGAATACTCAACACATCGAAATTACGAGAAAAACGGGGATTTTTTTTTGTCGAGGATTAGCCTAACTGAAACCCAACACGTTATCAGCAGTAGTAATTCTCCTTTGCTTTACTAGCAACACAAGAATTTCTTGTTTTGTTGCCATGAAACGAGATAGAAGGTGCAATCCTAATTACGGACGCTTGTTGGCGTCTCAACAGGCACTACCCCCCCCCCCCCTCTTTTCACCTACCTCGAGACTGCCACGCGCACAGTAAGCTGTCAGGATGCTGATGTTGTTGGGGTCCACGCATGCGCCAATGAAGGGCACCAGGTTTTCGTGACGCAGCTCCCGAACCTAAATAAATAATAAAAACAAAGCATCCAAATTTAGGCCGATACAAATAAATAGTTGGTTCTCATAAGTGTATAAACCCAAAAGTCGATGCGGGCGGGCTTTTCATTATTTATTTTTTAACCTCTCAAAGTCTGATGCAGTACGGCCATATTTTTTTTTTCCGTTGGGGGGAGGGTGGGGATTTATTATCTTTTTCTTTTGTTGAGCTCCGTAAAAATGTAATATAATAATGTAAAAAAAAAAACCGAATATTTTGAATCCGGGTATTGGCAGTTATGAAGCATGATCGCATATATCCAAGTTTTTAATGCGAAATTGAATAATATGATGTTAAAAAAGAAAAGAATTAAATCACAAAATAGGTTTTGTGAATCAAATCATTCAAATTACACGTTCACTTTTTGATTTTTTGTTTTTTAAACTGCTAGACAGAGCAGCGTCAAGTTACGTCATATTGGCTACGAGACATCATTTGGAGGGCATAGCGACAAGGTGCACTAGATTAAAATGTAACGGAAAACAACGGTACTTCTAGTCAAGACAGTGCTTGGAGAGCGGATTTCTTAGGCTTAAATGAACGTTGTTTTCTCCAACAACAAAAATTGCGCGTTATAGGCTAAAGGAATCAGGTCTAATCGCATTGACTTCAGTAAGACGACCTTCTTTTGCTCCTCCAGTGCCCCTTGCAGCTAACCCAGTTACTGGCTCTACCATAGAGTTATATACTATAATACTACGTTATGTCACTCCTCTATAGGTTGCTTTCCTTGCATTCTTAGAAGTCAGATAAACCAGTCATTAATAATGTGAAACTGAAATGAAGAATGCTAACAAACGGCACTGTGTAGTTTTAGCCAAGTTAACAAATACAGGTGGTGTTATTGCGGGGAATTCATTACCTGAACAAGTACAGCCTAGCATTTGTCTTCAGCCAGCATAGTGCTGGAAAATAGGCTATTGTTAGCCACGGAACAGCACGTTTAATACCCAAGAACCGTAAAGGAAAAAAAAAGTAAATATTTGGCAATTTGACGTGCGGGGAATTATTCTTTATTTATTTATTTAACACTTAAAAGGAGTGACGCGTTCAGTAATTATTGCCGTGGGCGCTTATGAGAAACAATGTTATTTTTTTTTTTCGCGGCCTAAACAGGAGCTTATAAATGTTTATACGTCGGACATGGGAGTGTCTACGGCATTAAAAACGCACGATGTGCGTGCGTGTACCTCTATCCTCTTGAACCCATGTTTGGATTGGGAGGGGTTGGGCTTCCCAGGGAATGTGATGCAGGGGCCTCGGGGCCACAAACTAATGTACTTTTAAGAAAAATGCATGAATTTGAAACGTTTTCCTGCATCTCAGAGATGCCATTTTCATGGTAATTCATAAACAATTTCAAAGGAATTTTTTTTTTTTTTTTGGGGGGGGGGAACCCGACATCTGGCTACATTGGTGGGGAACGCTTGGTGGGGAAGACAGCTTGGCTTTCCGCCATTTTGTTATTTTGGCTTGTTTCGTGCCATCAGCGCTGGTGTCATGTTTATCCATCAAGATGGTTAACGATTGTACGATTTCTGGTTGCGGCAACAAAAGAGGAGTAGAGGGTTCGTCCTTGTTTAGATTTCCAGCGAATTCCTTCCTTCATGGCTAAACCAGGTAAAGTCGTCTGCTTGCTTAATACGCGATTATTTACCCCACCAATACAAGATGGCGGCACGCGTTGTTCGGTTGCCATGAGCAACGGACAGCAATGACGGTGCTCTATAGTGTGTGTGGTGTGTGATGTGTCCGGGGCGACGAATTCGAAACGATTTCTGCAACTTAGAGAGATGCAATTTTCATACGAAATCATTTTGAAATTAAAAAAAAACCGTTTCTTTGAAACAATGGCTTCTTGTAACTGGGGGTGGGAAGGGGGAGGGGGATAAGGGAAGAGTACGTTCCAGACCCCAGCATGCAAAGCCGGATTAGGACTAATAGAAGCCTAGTGCTTAAGATTTATTGTGGTGGACTCACCCCCTCCCTTCTCTCCCCACCCGAGTCAATCTGCGTCAACTTCCAACATGGCGGCTCGAATATACCGTGTCCAACTCAGTCATGGGCTTTTAAGTGTTTTTTTGACTTTTAATGTAAGTATCATCCAGTAATAGGTCCTGTCGTTCATAGCTCATCACTTTATGTTTTGTTTGTCTAGGTGACCAAGATACCAATATTATTAATTTGTCGAAAATAAATCGGGTGTTCCCGTGGACGCTCTTGTGGTTTTTCGTCACTGTTTATGGATTTTATGCATTTACCTCTTCAACCACAAATTAGATGAAGCCTAAAGGCTAGTCCATGTTGTAACTATCAATTCGTATTCCATTTGTTACCGCAACGTCGTCGTTAAACAAAGCTCTAAACTTGAAAGGCCGTCGTGGCTCCTCATAGCACAGCCACACAAACTGATGAAATTTTTGTGTATAATATAGTGATGCTAAAACTCAACCTTTCCACCCGAGCGATTAAGAATTCCCCATGATTTTTTTCAACAACACTCCTTGTTAGTTTCAAACGAACTTCTTTACAAGCTTCTGATTACACCCAGGCTACTTTACCTGCTTGAGTTCCTTTCGTATACTTCTAGTCAGATCTATAGTCTTCTTATTGACTTCTCTCAAAGAGATTATTGTTCCCCGATAGAAGCCAATCTTGGTGTAAGCTCGCACGTAGATTGGAGCATCGGACGGGTTCTCCGTCGTGACCGTCCCGAAGATGCTGGACCGGCAAATCTGCACCTGAAAACAAAGATTTTCTATTACTAGAATTGCATGAAAAATCGGATTTGTACAGTCTCATCCAGATAAGTCTCGACTTAACTTGATTAGCCTTATCTTGATGAGACTGTACAAATCCGATTTTATCTGAACGTTTTGAAATCGCTAGGTTTTGAAATCTTTCCTCGAAATGTCGTGAACACAGGGATTTTCTATTATTAGAATTACATGAAAAACGACAGTAGACTTATCAAGATGCGACTGCACAACTCCGATTTCATCTCAACGTTTTATACTCGTTTATCAATCTCGCCCTCGTATTGCCATAAACACACGGATTTTCTATTATTAAAATTACATGAAAAAGGACAAGAGACTTATCAAGATGAGACTGCACAACTCCGATTTCATCTCAACGTTTTATACTCGCTTATCAAATCTCGCCGCGTAATGTCATGAACACCGAAATTTTCTATTATTAGAATTACATGAAAAACGACAAGAGACTTATCAAAATGGGACTACACAACTACGATTTCATCTCAACGTTTTATACTCGTTTACAAATCTCACCTCGTATAATGAAATGAACACGGGAATTTTCTATTATTAGAATTACATGAAAAACGACAAGAGACTTCTCAAGATGAGAACTGTACAACTCCGATTTCCTCTCAACGTTTTATGCTCGTTTATCAAATCTCGCCGCGTAATGTCATGAACACAGGGATTTTCTATTATTAGAATTACATGAAAACGACTCGAGACTTGTCGAGATGGGACTGTGCAACTCCGATGTTCGTTTATGTTCGTTTATGTTCATGTTCGTTTATGAAATCTCGCCTCGTGTTGTCATGACCACAGGAATTTTCTATTATTAGAAATTACATGAAAAATGACACAAGACTTATTAAGACGAGAATGCACAATTCTGATATTGACTCAACACTTCATAGGCCTTTCTCGAATATCGCTTAGTTTGATGACAAGAAGTTTCTATGATTAGACTTACATGAAAAATGACACAAGACTTATCGAGACGACACTGCATGTACAACTCCGACATTGTCTGAAATTTTTTTTACTTATTTTTCGCGTATTTGAGGATCGAAAAATCAAGTTACAACAAAGAAATTAGGCCTACTCGAAATTTTCTATTATTAGAATTACATGAAAAACGACAAGAGACTTA